>RCUC01115274.1:0-10401 GCA_003697995.1 Taxidea taxus jeffersonii
TGTGTGTGTGTGTGTGTGTGTGTGTGTGTGTTTTCTCACACCAGCCACTTCTACAGTTCATTTCGATCCTGGCACTATCTACCAGAGTCCCTCTCAGACCCCACAGTTCTAAGGGCTCACTCCCCCAGACTGCCATCCTTCGAGATGCCAGTTGTAAGTGCCAGGTTGTCCCTGGAAATTCTGACCAACGGGCTAACAATTCAAAGGGCTCCATGGGTTTCAGAATTCTCTAGGATGATGCACCCAACTCAGGAAAGCACTTCCCTTGCTATTAACAGTTTATTATAAAAGTTGCAACTCTGGAACGGACACATAGAAGAGATGTAAGGGGCAAGGTTTGGGAGGAGGGAAGGTGCACAGGGAACGTCCATGCCCTCTGGGCGTACCACCCTCCCATCACCTTGATGTGTAAGCAGATCTGGAAGCTCTCTGTTCTCTGTCATTTAGGAGTTTTTATGGAGATGCCATCATGTAGGCCTGATGGGTCAAGTCCTCGGCCATTAGCGATTGGAAGGAAATCTCCAGCTCTTCTCCCTTCCCCGAGGTCATGGGTGGGACTGGAAGCGGCAAGCCTCTTTTTAGGGGTTGGGTCCTCTGGCAACCAGCCCTCCCACCCCCCCTCAAGCTCTGTTGCATCATTGCCCAACAGTTGCATCATTGCCATAAACTCTGATCCTGATTCCTGACACAGAGCTCCCAAGTCCCTTGAAATTTCCTGGGTGATAGGAGTGCCTTTTTTTCTAATGTGGTGACTCTCGTTAGGCTCCTGGATAGCTTTGAGAGGGACCTTAGGAGCTTGGAACTTTGAGTGCCCATTTCAGCTTCCAGGGAGGAGAGAGGGGCTAGGGGTTGAGTTAATAATCCATCACACTTACGTGATGAAGCCTCCATAAAATCTCAGCAGTATGGGGTTTGAAGGCTCCCCAGTCAGAGAACACATTCTTGTGCTGGGAAGGGGGTGCACCCCACCTCCATGGGAACAGAAACTCCTGACTCGGGGCCCTCTGGACCTTGCTGTTCCTCTGTCCATCCTCCTTTATCGTCTCTATCATATAACCCATAAATGTGTTTATCCAAGTTCCCTGAGCAAAGTATTGAACCAGAGGAGGGGGTTGTGGGAATTCCCAACTTGTAGCCAAATCAGACAGAAGTATGGGTCCCCTCACAACCCACTACTTGAGACTGGCGGGAACGGGTGGGGAAGTCTCATGGTCCTGAGCCTTTAGCCCGTGGGATCTGATGTTAATTACAGGTGGATAGTGTCAGAATCAGTTGTTGGACACCTGGCTGATGTTGGAGAATCAGCTGATGTGGGAAAAAAACCCCAAACAAACCGCCATTTGGTGTCAGAAATTTTGTGAGTAGAGTGTAAAGGAAACAGAATTTTTAGTGGGGCAAGAAAACTCCAGGAAGAGGAACTCGAAGGAGTGAAAAGCATAAATGAGTGGGCGTGGGGCCTGTGTGAGGACCAGGGGAATTTCTGGGGCTGTCTGGGGTCCACGGGATGAGGGGTCACAGAAGAGCCTGGCTGTTCTTGGAGTCTTGGAGGCTGAGGACCTTGCATTTTTATCTCAAGCTATTGGCCAGTTGTTAGCAAAAGACTGGCAGCATCGGATCTATGTTTTGGCAAAATCCCCTTGGCTGAAGCATGGAGAATGAATGGGAACGGGATCAATTAAGTCAGGGGTTGGCAAACTACGGCTGGTTGGCCTGGTTTTGTACCCATTGTAAGTTAAGAATGAGTTTTGCATTTTTAAATGGCCGGAAAAAAGATCAAAGGAAGAATAAGGTTTTGTGACACATGAACATTATATGCAATTCAAAGCTCAATGGAATTTAAATAAAGTTTTATTGGAACACGGCCATGTTCATTCACTTAGGTATTGTTTATGGCTGCTTTTTCCTACAATGGCACAACTGAATGTTTGTGACAGCAACTATAATACGTAAGTAACTGCATAATATTCTTAATTTTGCCTCTTGGTCCACAGAGCCTAATATTTACTATCTGGCCCTTTATAGTAAGGGTTTGTTAACCCCTGAGTTAAGGGGTAGTTTAAGCATTTCAGGCCCTCTCGCGCTAGGGTGGCAATGGGCAGACAGGGAGCGCGGAACAAATTTAGGAACTGTTCAGGACTGACCAAATGGTTCAGGGAATCGAGAAGGAAACTCACAGATTTCTGAGTTGAGCGCTGCATGGATGGTGGTGCTAGCCAGGCGAGGAACCCCGGGAGGGGGAGTAGATCTAGGGGGTGTGCAGGGACCTGTAGGACCTGCGGGGAGAGTGACGGTAGTTTTCAGGCTTATTACGTGTGATAGTCTGATTCCTGGAGTTACGCAGTTTGTGTGTGTTAAAGATGCAAAGAACAAAGACATCACCTTAAAGTCTTCGGAGCTTGCAGCTGGTGTGGGGCATCTGCCATTTCAAAGGCTTTTATGCTGTAAGAGTAGGCAGTACCTGTCTGAATGTCCAGTTGGATCAGTGTCTGTTCTGTACAATCAGAGCCAGGCTCCAAGAAATGAAACTGACGATTCCAAAAGCCTGTGGGAGGCACTGGGAGAACGTGGGCGGGGGTCCTGTCCCTCGATGCCAAGTCCCCCCCCCAACCCGCCCCCCGCCCCCATCCATCTCTTGTCTGGTGAAGCTGGCATACAGGAGAGAGGTCAGGCTTGCCCCAGCACGTTTAGCCTAGTAGCCAAGTGAACTGGTCCTCCCGGGGCCTCGGGTTCCTGCCGAGATGTGGGGGCAGTTGCTGAGGTGGCCAACCATCTACTCTACCTTTGCCTTGGGGTCCTGCTCTCTGGGAAGAACCCCTGGCAGGTTTGGCAGGTTTTAAGCACCGATTCTCGGCAGGGCAATTCCCTAGGTTGCCCGCAGATGGCGCTCAAGGGATGCGGTGAGAACCGCGGGGTGCCTGGGAGGCGGCAGCCGGGACGACAAAGTCCTACCCGGTGCCCCTTCTCTAGGCCTGCTCCAACTTGGTAGGGGCAGGAGGTGGCATTCACAAAGCCACTTCATTCTTTCCTTACTTCCTGTTCACGTTGGAAACAGCCCTTGCTCCTAGGGCCAAGGAGGACAGCTTCAGGGCAGGGTGGCGGGGTTGGGGGGTTGGGGGGTGGTTTGCGATATTTGGGGTGATCCAGCCGCTTTCTCCTGTCAGCCTCAAGCCATTTCCTCCGTCTTCTGGCGGCTGGCTTTGAAGGACTCCTGCCTCAGAGGCTTGCAGGGCGCAGGCCCCATGTTTGGGATGCTGCCTTCGTGGATTGCAAGTCCTCCCCCACCCAGGCTGGCCCCCCTGACACTCCTTTCTGCAAGACCCGCTTCTCCCCTCCCCCAACACCCCCTCCCAGGCGGGGGTGGGGGATGGGCCTCTGGACTCCGTAAAGCCCACGGCTGGAGGTGCAGGGAAATGTGTGGGTCTGGAACAGCCTCGAGCTCTGGTAACACTGGTCACGGCTGGCAGACCCTTGGGGGGGCTTTCTTCCAAATCTCTCCTGCCCTCTTCCCTCTTCTGCCAGGAGCTCATTCCCCTTGAGGAGACTGAAAATAAGAGACTTGCCTAAGGTTGTCTGGTGGGGGCCATGGGCAAGGTGGGACTCGCATTTGTGACAAGGGACAGGTGTGAACCCCTAGCCCCATTCCTGAGGTGAACACCAGCTCTGACCTCCCTCTCCTGGCTTGTGGATTCCAGAGTTCCTCTCCTCCTAAGGCTGCTGCTCAGCTTCCTCGTTCTCTCTGCCACCAAGACTGCTGTTCCAGCGCCTTTGCCACAGGGCTGGGCATTGAACCCTAAAGGGGGCTCAGGGCTACGAGGGAGCAGTGGTGAGGAAGGGGCGCTCCCAGCATCTAGAGGTGACATAGTGTGGGAAGCTTCCCTTTCGAAGGCTTCTGGGGTCCTGACTGCTTTGGGGGGTGACCTTCCATGCCGTCTCTGTAAAAAGTTCAGCCCACCCGGGACCTCATTCCTTTGACCAGTGTTTCTCAAACTTTAGCCTGTATCAGCCCACCTGGAGGGTTTGTCGAAGCACAGGGCTGGGCTCGCTCGAACCCCTAGAGTTTCTGGATCAGTACCTCTGGGGTGACCCTGAGAACTTAGAGATCTAACAATTTCCCGAGTGATACTAATGCTACTGGTCAGGACGGCGGTGTCATCAAGGATTAACTCAGAAGGTCTGGGTGGTCCAAACCCGGCACATTCTGGAGAAAGGTTTGGTCCTCTCCCAGGGGTTATGGGAGATCACCCCAGGCCCTCGGAATATCCCACCTGATAAGAGTGTCTTTGTTTACCTGGGGACTGTGGGGCTGGTGGTTTCAGATTAGCCTCTGGAGGGGCTGGACACTGAGTAACTAAGGCCAGCCAAGTGGGTCAGCCAGGCTTATATGAGCAATTTCCAGTAGAAACATTGGACACCAAGGCTCAGGTAAGCTTTGTGGTTGGTAATCTTTCATGCATGTTGTCACACGTGGAAAGCTTAAATGTTGTCCCCATGACTCCTGCTGGGAGAGGACAACTGGAAGCTTGCACCTGGTCTCTTTTGGACTCTTCGCTAAGTGCCATTAGCTTTTGCTGATTTTTTTTTTTTCCCTAAAGAGGGGGAGTCAGAGTGTAGGGAGGGAGCAGAGGAAGGACAGAGAATCCTAAGGAGGCTTCATGTGCCCAGTGTGGAGCCCAACACAGGGCTCCATCCCACAACCCAGAGATCATGACCAGAGCACAAATCAAGAGTTGGATGCTTAACCGACTGAGCCACCCGGGTGCCCCGCCTTTGCTGATTTTAATTTATATCCTTTTACTGTAATAGATTTTAACCATGAGTCTAACAGCTCTGCTGAGTTCTGTGTGTCTTTCTAGCAAATCATTGAACCTAAGTGTGCTCCTGAGGACCCCCATTGGGAACCACTACTCTATGCTGTGGGGCTGACCTCTCGAAGATTCCTTTGCTTTAGGCTTTAGGGCCCCCTCACCAATGAGAGGCCTAGAACCTGGCCTGAGGGTCCCCTTTATGGAGTGCTTTGGCCTGGACCCCAAGTGTCCCCTCTCCCTAGTCCGTGGGTCAGGAGGCTAATTGCCTGGAAGGCTGGGTGTTGCTTTGTAGGCTAACCCTGACTGGTCCTCCTGGGTCACCGGGCCTTGGTCTCCCCATCTGTAAATGGGGCCTTGGAGCAGTTCTACTCTCTCTGGTTCTAGCAGGCCCCCAGAGCAGCCACATAGAGGATATGCTGTGCTATGGGCAAGGGCAATTTATTTCACCTGGCCTCCCTACCGCCCATGAGCGCCCTACTCACCTGAGCCGGGGACCTTGGAGTGCTGGGGCCCACAGGCTTCAGGAGGTCAGAAACTCAGTGCTGCCCTTCCCTGGACCGCCCATTCCACAGTACTTGGGCCCTGTCTGTCCCATTCTGCCCTGGCCTAAGCCCAGGCCCAGGATCCAACACAAGGAAGAAGGCCCCAGAGCGCCCTCTGGGTATGTGGCTTTATTCACAGACTCAGCACTTGCTGAGAATAGAAGGAAAGAACATGGGGTGGAGGGGGGGGCAGGCTGGGCCCAGAGATAAGGGCGGCTGGGAGGCCATGCATGGGTTGGACTGGGAGCTCACAGGAGAGGACCCGTCGGCTGGGCCAGGCCTGTGTGGGGCAGGCTGGATGCAGGCAGCATGCGGGAGACCTGGCTAGGCCTGCGTGGAGCAGATCCATCCAGGTGGCGGCTGTGAGCCAGGGAGGGAGGGAGGACCGAGGGTTTCTCTGGGGCAGAGGGTACGGGTGTGGGGCCGGACAGCAGGCACCCCTGCCCCTCATTCCTAGGGAAACGTCAGAGTGGGACAGTCAGAACACCTGGAGCCTGGTCCTGCTCCTGCCTCGGGACTTGGTGTGTGACGGCAGCCAAGCTGGTCTCTTGTGGTGACATTGTCCTGCTGATGCTTGGATGTTTGCCGTGGGGACACTCTGGGGACATCTGTAGGGAGGCTGGACAGCCCTGGAGAGTGTGCCTAGGACCCAGTGTAGGTGCAGCGGTGGCAGGTGGGAGGGTGGGAGGGGGGGGACTGTGCCCGGGGAAGGAGGGGATACCCAGTATCCAGCCAGGGGGTGCTGCCTTGGAGCTAAGCTTTCCTCTCAGTGGTTGGCATCAGCTCCCTGCTGTTGGCCGGGGTGGTGGTGGTGGGGGGTACCATTTGCCCGACATCCCCATTGGGGCCAGCCCCTGGGCCAGGGATGGCTGAAATATGAACCTATTTTCTCCTGGCCCGGCCTGCTGGCTCCCCACAGATTTCTTGCCTGAAGGCAAACAAGGGATCCTCCTCTCCCCTGCCTTCTTCCTGGTGATGAGCCCATTCCCACCCAACTGGGAACAGAAAAACCAGTTCCCCCGGTTCAGGTTCGTTCCCTGCCTGGGAATAGCAACAGTCTGGAAAGCTGGCAGGGTCTGTCTGGGCCATCCAGGAAGGTGACCTACGGCTCCCCCCTGCACCCCCCGCCAAGCCTGGTGAGGACAGAGCAGGGCCCTGGGTCTGAGGTCGCAGCGCCTGCCCGCTTCCTTCCTGCCTGGCTGTCCCAGGGCCTGGGGTGGCAGGCCTGGACGCCGGCTAGGGGCCCTCAGCACTGGCGGGAGGGGGTGCGGTGCACAGAGCCCGGGCGCTTGGGGATCTTGCGCCAGCGACGCTTGTCCCAGCGGCAGAGCAGCAGCAGGCGGAAGGTGTCCCGGAAGGCTTTGTTGCAGAGCGCGTAGCACATGGGGTTGATGGTGCTGTTGACGTAGCACAGCCAGTAGCCCAGCTCCCACAGGGTCTCGGGAACACAGTTCTTGCAGAAGGTGGACACCAGCACCATGATGTTGTACGGCGTCCAGGTGACGATGAAGGCCAGCAGAATGGCGCTCAGGGTCCGAGCCGCCTTCTTCTCCTTGACCAGCGAGAAGGTCTTCCGCTTGGCCAGCTGCTCCTTCCCCCGGGGCTTCTGGCCCTTGCCAGCCCGCTCACGCCCCTTCCGGGTTGGCCTCTTGACCGTGTTGGGGGAGCTCCGGGGGGGCTGCTTGGCGGGGGCCTGGGCCTCGGGGTCCACCATGGGCATCTTGATCACCACCTCGGAGCCGGGCTCCTCCCCCTCGGAGGACGTGAGGGACTCCATGGAGCCTTCGTCCTCTTCCTCTTCTTCCTTCCAGCTGTAGGCCTGCAGCAGCCTGGGCGCCCGGCAGCAGCGGCAGCAGCGGCCCGGAGGGGTCTCTGGGGAGCCCTCCGTCCCCCGCTGGGACCGCTCAGAGCTGCTGCTGCTGCCGCCCCCCTTCCCGGGCGTCTCGGAGCCCTGCAGGGCCGCCAGCTCCCGGGCCCGGTTCTCCGTCTCCCGGTAGATGCGCCAGTAGAGCGTGCACATGACTGTGACCGGGAGGTAGAAGGCGGCCATGGCTGTGCCGAAGGTGATGATGGGCTGCGAGAGGAACTGGATGTAGCACTGCCCGGCCAGGACCGTCCGCTCCCCTACCAGGTACTGCCAGAAGAGGATGGCCGGAGCCCACAGGATGAAGGAGACCAGCCAGGCCAGGCCGATCATCAGGGCTGCCCGGCGGGGTGTGCGCTTGGCTCGATAGCTCAGGGGCCGGGTCACGGAGAAGTAGCGGTCGAAACTGATGAGCAACAGGTTCATGACGGAGGCGTTGCTGGCCACGTAGTCCAGGGCCAGCCAGAGGTCGCAGGCCAGGGTGCCCAGAGCCCAGTGGCCCATGAGCAGGTACGTGGTATAGAGGTTCATGGAGAAGGTACCGATGATGAGGTCAGCACAGGCCAGGCTGAGCAGGAAGTAGTTGTTGACTGTCTTGAGCTCAGTGTTGACCTTGAAGGAGATGAGTACCAGCAGGTTGCCTGTCACCGTAGCCAGGGACAGGAGGCCTGTGGTGATCCCAATGAAGGCCACTTGCCAGGGCCCTTTTCCCGGTGCCAAAACGGTGATGTTGGGGCTGACGGCGGGTGGGGCCGAGGTATTCATGGTGGTGGGCTGGCGTGGGTCCTTCCTCTAGTCGAAGTACAGGGCTTCCTCAGGGGGAGGTCATCACCTGAAACGACAGGACACGAGCTTTGGTTGGGTGGCTGCTCACCTCTGATAGCTTGGGGTGGAAGGTGCTGGGGACACGGCCTCTGCCTTCTTGGGCCCTTAGGCGAGACCTCATCCCTTCTCACCCGTGGCCACACGCAGTCATTCATGGGGCACTTTCCCAGCCGTGAATGGATGCGCCAGCAGCCCTGGTGGGTGGGGGTTTGCAAGCCAGTGATGGAGTCCTCCTCCCAGCTTCACCATTCAGACTCCCAGCCTCAATTTTCTCATTGGGAAATTGCTACTAATTCCTGTCTTGCTTCACTCCTGGGGCAGGAGTCGGGAGACTCGCTTTGTATACAATCCTGCCCAATTTTCAAGCACTTCACTCAATTTTATTAAAGCTCTCATTTACTAGGTAGTTACTACATGCCAGACACAGCACTAAGCACTTAACTGAATTACCTAATTTAACTGTCGGACATCTCTAGGAGGAAGGTCTCTTAGGCTCCCCATTTCCCACAGGCAGCCGTGGCTCCAAGCGGCCACTAGAGCAGGCCACAGCGACAGAGGACGTGAGTATGGTTAGAACCCACATCTCTCTTTTACTTGGAGCATGTGGAGCTCCAGCAGGATTCTTCCATCAAATAAGGAGAGGTGGGAAGGCAGGGGCAAGGCTCTAGAGAAGACAAGGGGGAGGTTATGTTGCCGTGTCTGCGTGTTCCCCTGGTGTATGTGTGAGTGCGCGCATGCATGTCTATGTGTGACACAGCGATGGAGAGAGAAAGAGAGAATGAGAGAGGAGGACGGCAGAGTTTGGGGCTGGATCAGTCCCTCTAGGAGGGCAGCAGGGTAAGTTGCTCTGGGTCTAAATGCTTGTCTGGCGGTAGAAAGTCTGGAGGGAGAGGCTCCTGGGTGGCTCCTGGGTGGCTCTGGGTGGGTTAAGCATCTGTCTTTGGCTCTGGTCATGATCCCAGGGTCCTGAGATCAAGTCCTGAGTTGGGTTCCCTCCTCAGCGGGGAACGTGCTTCTCCCTCTGCCCGCCATTCTGCCTGCTTATGCTCTCTCTTTCTCTGACAAATAAACAAAATCTTAAAAAAAAAAAAGAGTCTGGAGTGAATGCAGGCAGCGGGGGTGGGTCACTGTTGGCGGGGAAACTGAGGACCTCAGCTCCCAGCAGGACCTTGGCCCCTGATGAGGTGTGGGAGCCCCCTTCTGTCTCCCCACTCTCTTCCCAGGTCCAAGCTGAGTGAGGGGCAGCAAGGGGAAAGGGAAGATTCCCCCACATTTTTCTTGAAACTGGAGTCCAGCCCAGGCACTAAAGGACTAAAGTAAAGGTGGGTAAAGGGAAAAGCCGGGTCTCTTAGCAACCTTGGCAGGAGACTCCCACCACTCAGCCACCATTTTGCTGTTCTTTGTTTTGGCAGGTCCCTTCCTGTCCTGGGGCATCCAGGCATCCATCTGTCCTTGGAAGACCTGGGGTCTCCTCCCACCTGCCGCTATGGTTTCAGGGGTTGTATCATTGGAAAAATTCCAAGGGAGAGACATTGGGCAAGGGCCCCCCAGGCTCTGGTGTTCCTCAGGAGCTGGTCTGTGACCGAGAGATGAGCGTGCTGTGTGCCTGTGAGGAGGTCGAGGCATGACAGGCGCCCGTGACATCCTGTGATGGAGGGTGTGTGGCTGGGGTCATCTCCACCGTTCACGGGGTCGGTGCGTGAGGGACTCTCAGGATGGCAGTTGGGAGTGTGACAGAAGGAGCGAGAAGGACCATGGCTGTCAGTGTGTGCTTGTGTGTCTTGGGCAGTTTGCACCTCAGGAGGATAGGGCACGTCATGGTGGAAGGGCCTGGACAGCCTGAGCCAGACTGGCTCCGTTGGGATCCGGGCTGTACCATTTACAGGGTATGTGATCGCTGCTGGCAGCATAATTGCCAGGTGCCTCAGTTTCCTCAGCTGGAAAACAGGAATGACACCAGTCCCTGGCGAATAAATCAAGGAATTGTTGTGAGGCCGAAATGGGTCTATAGATAAAGAGTGCCTGGGACAGGCCTCGCACCACAGGCCTGAACTTGGTTCCTGTTGATTCTTAGCATGTGTGCTGGTGAGGGCTTCCTCCTACGAGGATCTGCTCCTTTTTCTTTTCTTAAAAAATATTTTATTTATTTATTTGACAGACAGAGATCACAAGTAGGCAGAGAGGCAGAGAGAGAGAGAGGAGGAAGCAGGCTCCCCGCTGAGCAGAGAGCCCGACGCGGGGCTCGATCCCAGGACTTTGGGGTCGTGACCTGAGCCGAAATCAAGAGTCGGACGTTTAACTGACTGAGCCACCCAGGCGCCCCAAGTGTCTGCTCCTTTGATTAAAACTTTCTTGGGGCGCCTGG
>RCUC01115277.1:0-14056 GCA_003697995.1 Taxidea taxus jeffersonii
TCAAATTTCAGACATGGAGACTACTAAGGAGGCCATATACTATGTCAAGCAAAAGGCAGTGATCGCCCATGTCTGAGTGGCGACAGTGAGCACAATATGCAGTGAGTGAATTTGTGATCAAGTAGGATTAGAGTCCATAGGACTTGGTTATTCTCTGCATGAGGAGAATGAGAGGTCAGAGGAGATTAACACCCAGCTTTATGAGGATACCATTTCCTAGAATAAGGGCTTGGATGGTAAAGATGATGAGTTCCATTTTGTCCATGTGGATTTTCAAGGAGTTACAAATCACACAAGAGGAGATTTTCAGAGTACATCTGGATCTATTGGTTCAATGTTCGATCAAGGGATTCAGACATGGACATGTCTGCAAAGTGATGGTCTGTAGAGAGATGAGATGATTTTGAGGACACATGTAGAGGGAAAAAGAGGGAGGTCCTAACATAGAATCAAACAGAAAAGTAGCATTTAAGATACCAGCGGTGTATGAAGAGCGCACCAGTAAATGGAGAAGGAAGAGTCAGAGAGCAAACTGAAATTAAATAGCAGGTAGAATTATGAACCTCAAAGCAAAACCATTCTAAGACAAGAGGAAGTGATGTTGAACATACAGTTAGGAGTAATTAAGGGTAAAAGTGACCATTGTATTTCACAGCATGTGAGCCAGAGGTGTGTTTGGTGAAGGCAGTGACAGCGGGGAGGTGAGGCCAAGAAAAGAAAGAATAGGTTACATAAGATTTGGGTAGAGAGGAAACTAGGGAAAGTGAGAGAGCCTCCAGAAGGTGATGTAGGCCTGACACCTCTGAAGGTAAGATGGAAGGAGTCTGAGCAGGAGGAGGAGAAGAATGCTTAGACGAGGCCACGGAGAGTGCTCAAGCCAGAAGGGTCCGGGGAAGAACCTCCCATCTCACAGGAATAAGCCTATGTGAGGACCTAGCCATGTGCAAGCCCTGAGGGGCAAGAGGAGCTGTGAAACCAGGGCCAGTCAATGTGAAGAAGCAGGAGTTGGCAGTTAGCCATGTTCCCATGGCAGGTGTAAGCAACATCCTCATGGTACCACTGGGCCACGATGTAAAGACCAAGAGAACATAGGACCAAAAGGGATTCAATAGAGTGAGGTTCCCAAAAAAGGTGACAGATGATATGTAATGGGAAGTAGGATGTTGATATGAGGCAAGATGCAGAAGATTCCTTGTTCTGGAATCACTACTGTTTTGGAGAGGTGGTGGTGGATGAGCGTTAGTGACTAGGTCCTCCCATGGCAATATTTACACTCCTGCAGCATAACGAGTAAATTAGCAACTGAAATGGGTACCAGCGCCGGCGACTGAGGCTTTACAATAATCGTACACAACCGAAGTTTCTGTCTTATCCATCGACTTGTCAATACCGTGAAATTTGTGGAAGGGAATCATGTTAGCTAACTTTTGGACTTTCTGTGATTTTAAACGTTACTATTTTGCATAGGTTTACTGATTGAAAATGTGTTTTAGTGACCAAAGGTCCTGGTCTTAGTCCAATTGTTTGCTGTGAATTCCTATTCGGCAAAACTCCTTCTGTAAAAAAAAAACTCCTTCCAAATTGTAAAACAGGAATTGATTATTTTTTTATTGTCTTCAATGCTAAATTTCTATAAATCTAACTCATGTATGGAGCATTAACTCAATTTTACTCATGGTTCTTCCATATAAACACGTACATAAAAAGTTTATATCCATTAGACAATTTTTGCAAAGGAAAAATAAATTATGCTATCACATCAAATTGTAGGAAATGAAATTTAACATAAAATCATGATTTTATTAATGTGTTCTATTTTTTGCACGAAGAAGGAAAAAGGAAAGTGATTTATTTGCATGCACCAGTGAATAAATTTACATTTAGCTCTTTTGCTCATATGTATTATACTACAAGCCAAGAAACACAGTACTGTGGAAGGGCAATTTCAAACAATGAGGGGGAGATTTGTGTCCAACGAACTGCACTATAGGTGTTAGAAGAGAACTATCACTTCCCTATGTCTGTGTTCTCATCCATAAAACAAAGGGAAAAAATCCTTGTTTTCTATTTTTGTTTGATTTGTAATTTTTGTTAATTAAATAATTACCTTTGCTACTTGCAGTCTTTAAAAATTTTCTTTTTTTAAAGATTTTATTTATGTATTTGACAGACAGAGATCACAAGTAGGCAGAGAGGCAGGCAGAGAGAGAGGAAGGGAAGTAGGCTCCCTGCTGAGCACCCAGGCACCCCTAAAAATTTTCTATTTCATCATTTGTTTAAATAGTGTACATTAAAGTTTTTGTTGAATAGATGACAACAGAAATATAAGGCAAAGACAACTTTTTCTCTTTAGCCTATAATAAATTGCTTTTAAAAAAGATACTCTTTGGGGCACCTGGGTGGCTCAGCGGTTTAAGCCTCTGCCTTCGGCTCAGGCCATGATGTCGGGGTCCTGGGTTTGAGCCCCACATCTGGCTCTCTGCTCAGCGGGAGCCTGTTCCCCCCACCCCCGCCTGCTTCTCTGCCTACTTGTGATCTCTCTTTCTGTCAAATAAAATCTTCAAAAAAAAAAAAAAAGATACTCTTTATTGGGCATTTACTATATTCAAGGCATTATCCTCGCTGTCCTCAAGTGAATTGTATCACCTAAGGATCAGTTATCCTCTACGTGGAAGTAATTGTTTTTTAAATAGTTTTTCAACATTTTATCCATTCATTCTAGTCTAAAATTTCATTTGCCTTCATCAAGCCAGGTGCACAGTGGAAAAAAAAAAAGAGACAATAGATCTTAAACCATGCCAGCATATTCGCATATTCGTTACCAGAATGTGGCCTTAAGTGACCCAGTTTCTTCAGTATGGGAGAGCTTTACTCAGAGAGGCAGGTTCTTTTTGCCATTCTAAGAATTTGAGGATTTAAGAATGAATTTTGTATAATAATTCACCAAAGATGTTGAATTTTATGGAGTGTTCTTTACAATAAATGGCTGGAAGCACACATGCTTTCCAGTGAGGCTGCAATCTTTTCTGAGCTGTTAAAGTGTGATTTTGTGACCAAATGTCATAATAGTCATGAGTCAGCAAGGTCGCTGACATGCATCCAAATTCACACAGGTGCATCTCTAACTCCATTAGTGATTGGACTCCATCCGCGTCACTACCTGCTCATACTCTGGGGCAGATAAACTCTGATTGACCATAATTTCAAATTCTGGTAGTAGGTGAATGGCAAACTATTCATGTGTAGAATTTATTGATTATTTTGAGACCAGTAAAAATTGAGTGATCTTTACATATGTCATGTTGCCTTTCAAAAAATCAGCATCTCAAGATTTCTTGATTAGAAAATGTACTTAATTTGCAGAAGATTTTTCATTTTATGTATGAAAATGTTGCATACATTCTTAAGAGCATGAAATTCTTCTATTTGATTTCATAAAATTCAGGCAGACTGAATACTTTAAAATATTGTTTGTTTTAAATACTGTACTTTATGAATTTATACATACATATAAGATGACTAGGTAACAAGGAATATAAGCAGATGAATACTTAGCAAAAGCAATAAAACCTAAACTGTGCATTTTTAAAGTTACCATCATTGGTGATTTGGGGCCATTTTAGCTACTCAATAAATACTGTCAATCTTATGAATCATTGGACGTATGAAAGAAATCTGGAGTTTTTTTCTGTCATATGTGTTAGGATCTGAGAAAGCCCAAAGCCAAATTTAGTTCATCTGCTTGGAGACTACTGAGAAAGAGAATTTATTGAGTATTCTGACTCCAGAAGTCACATTAATGGAAGACAAAGTGTTCTAGGTCTAAAGATTTTATAAACACAGAGAGGAAGCGTGCAAGTTTGGTTTTGAATCACAAGGAGTCAGGCTTTTCCTTACGAACCAGTTGGGCTGATGGTGCCTCCCTGGGATCATAGCAATTCAAGATTCAGGTACATCCAATGGTATGTTCTGTGTTCATTACTTATTTAACAAAATCACACTCTCTCTCTAATGTCGTATAGGCAGCTCAGCCTGAAATTTATTAGAGAAAAGTGTGACCCATGGTGAGCTCTGCTAACCCGTGAGACTGGTTTACTGGAAACATGCTTACAGAAGCTGCTGTGCTACTGTAACCAGACATTCAGGGTATACGTAGCACAAACATCACACATGCAGTTTACCCTACAGCAAAGCTCACTAACAATGGCTAGGAAAGCTGACGGTCATAGAGTGGGAATATTCTGTTTCCTTAATAAACTAACTGCTAACTGCTGTTCTTGAAAGAATAAATACATCCAAGAGAGTGTGAGGCACACGGCTCATACGATGAGTTTTAAACACAGAGTTTATAAGAGATAATTTGAATTTCTAAACAAATACAGTATAAGGGACACATTAAACCTGGCATTTATAAAATCCCAAAGAACAGTAGCTCCTTTATGTACACGATCTTCAGCATGGAACCTAACTTTTTACTGTGTTTCTGCCAATAACACAGCATAGCCTTGGGTTGTGACCCAAAGGGCATTCTAATGATCTTTCTATGACAAGATGAAAGATGAGAAAAATCAATTTCTATGCCCTAAAGACATAACTTACTAGCACTGGATTTCACCAGGCCACTGTTGTTTTATAGGAACTTAAATAAAAATCCAAAACTATTAAGAGGGTGTGAGATTTACTATAGACATATCCAATACTCAGTTTTTTGAAAAGAGCAAAAATAAAATGAATCACATACAAAAATGTATATAAAGAAAAGTACTGAAAAGAACAAAAAAGCAAAATTATTGTTGGTATTCTTATTGTACCCTATTTGGATCTCTCCAGCAGAAGGCACAGAGAACATACAATACATTTTTACCTGTTAAAGCAGATGTTCTTGGGTTTTAGATATCTATCACTATGTATTTCTTCATTTTTCTGAATTGTTTTTAAGATACCTTCAAATTCTCAAGTAACCCTAGAGAATATGGAATTCCTGCTAAATATTTAAAGAGAAAATTTTTAGTTACTAAATATTTTTAATTTACTATTTTGTGGGGCACCTGAGTGGCTCGGTGGGTAAAAGCCTCTGCTTTCGGCTCGGGTCATGATCTCAGGGTCCTGGGATCGAGCCCCACATTGGGCTCTCTGCTTGGCGGGGAGCCTGCTTCCCCCTCTCTCTGTCTCTGCCTGCCTCTCTGCCTGCTTGTGATCTCTGTCTGTCAAATAAATAAATAAAATATTTAAAAAAATTTACTATTTTGTATTTAATGAATACCCTATGAGGAAAAATATCTCAGTTTGAGGATACCAATTCTCAAGGACTGGCCCGACTTCTCACAGTTAGCAAATGATGGCGCTAGATTTATTCCACAATTTCTAATACCAAGTGTAATGCTCTTATTTTTGTATCTTCTCAGAAACCATACATAAATGTATCATTTCCACTTTGTATCTTTTTTATCTCTTATTTATACACATGAATCAAATCTGCTCCAGTTCAGTGCCCAGTCCATGCATATAAATACTCAGCTTGACTTTGGGGATAGATGTGTACATAACAACGTATGTGTGTTCACAGAAATATATTAAGACAACATAAATCTTTATTTCATAGCTTCTGAGAGACATGGCTATTACTGGCTTATGTGATCACAAAAATACAATAAAGAAAAAGATGGGTATATTATAGAGAGTTGGAGCTTTTAATGCTGAGAAAGGACTAATGGATCATGCAAAATACACAATATATCATATTTACAGAATTCAAATTCTAAGTAGATGTAAACACATATATGCATTGCCCTGACTAGCACCAACTACTAGGGCATAAAAGCACTCTCTCCCATTTAGCACTTTCAAAATACTTTTTAATCACTTTATTATTTATACCATATCAGTCCAAAGCAAATTGAGAAATAGTAGTCTGGGGGTTTTGTTCTTTAATCCATTAAAGACTATGCCTATGAAATAGAATGCTGTAGACAGTGTTTATGGAAATTAAAAATTAATTCACTTAACAGCATATACCTGACCTAATGGCCAAATTCCCCTTTAAAAATAAACTGTATATCCATGTAGGATGCATTTGCCTTTTCTGAGTTCAGGAAGTGGCTCCGGACAGCAGGGTGGGGTTTATTCTGTCCTGTATGCCTACAGAGACACAGAATGAGCAGCAACACCATTGTGGGCAGAGGAACACCATCGTGGGGATGACTTTCTCACATTTATAGGGATGGAGTGAGCACTATATTAAACTTTCCCCCCCTGAAATGCAAAAAAATTCGAACTCAGATAAACTCTCATTTTAAATTAAAACTCATTCAAATTCATGCAACTGCATAGGTATGACCAAAGTGTGGCTCTGAGAGAAATGATGTCAACTTTGGGTCGTATTGCAGGAAACTTTCTAGGTATTTTTACTCCTGGAGACTAGTGATTTCTTAAAAGTTTGCATTAATTTTCAATTTAATTTAGAACTACTTGGGGTTAGAACACCTGGGTGGCTCAGTGGGTTAAGCGTCTGTCTTTGGCTCAGGTCATGATCCCATGGTGCTGGAATCGAGTCCCACACCGGGTTCCTGACTCAGTGGGGAGATGGCTTCTCTCTCTGGCTGCTGCTCCTCCTGCTTGTACTCTCTCTCCCTTTCTCTTGCTCTCTGACAATAAGTAAATAAATCTTAAAAATAAAAAAGAAAGAACTACTTGCTTTTTGTTTTTTGTTTTTTTTCCCCTAAAATGTCACATTACTTCCGGAGGCTTCTCTGGACACACTTAGGGCACAAGCTTGAAAAAAAAATCTCTTTCTACTCTATCCATATTCTCAGGGACTTTTCTCCTTATTCCTAGTCCAAGTAGCAACTGAACAAATACAATACTTTTAAAAATAAGAATAGGGGATGCAGGGGCACCTGGGAGGCTCAGTTGGTTAAGCATCTGCCTTTGGCTCAGGTCATGATCCCAAGGTCCTGGGATCGAGCCCTGCTTCAGGCTCCCTGATGTGAAGGGAATAAGGAGTATCTATATCGGCACAAGTACAGAATGCCTAGAAAGCTCAAAGTTGCATTAAAAAATCCAAGAACAAAAACATGTAAATATTTATAATTTAGTCTTCATAATATTTAATGTTGATGGCTAACTTTATATCAGCTTGGTTAGCCTATGGTACCCAGTTTTTGATCAAACACTCGTGTAAATCTTTCATTGGTTCTCTTTGTCTGGAGAACCCTGACTAGTACAAGTGGGATATAATTCTTAAAATAAAAAATAACATGTTTATTAAAAAAATCATATGCTTATGTTCTTGGAGATCTCTTCACTCCCTAATATTCAAACCACTTAAATTTAAACACCTCAGCTCTTCCAGGAAGTAATTTACCTTTTTACTACAAAATAGTGACTTGAGATGATAACTTCTCAACTTCAGGTCCACATTGAGACACAGAATATAACAAGAAAATAAATAGACTGCACTCCCATCCAAACTTCAAAAGATAAATGTATGTCTCAAAATTGGCAAAAATTCTTCTAAATTTAATGCAAATTGACCAATCTGAATAAATACACCTATATCATACTACTTGTTTGTTTGTTTGTTTCCTGAGAATTCATTGCAGCACTTGGAAACCAGTAGAATGCATATTGGCAGATTCTTTCTACATGCCTTACCCTGGAGGAAGAATAATGAGCTATGGTAAAGGGAATTATTTATTCTTGAAATATGTCTGTCACTAGAGAGCCAGAGTCTCCATAAGCTGGTATTTGTCAGGCTATGAGTACAGACAATTGGGAAACAAACAAACCAACCAACCAACCTTGGAAGAATTTGAATTTTACTAGAATCAGCAGGAGCTATAATGGGAAGAAGACCCAAGCCTGAGGACATCCCTGAGGGCAGCTTAGACTGAGAGGAAAAAATGGGAAAGCGGAGTGCAGGGAAACAAATATAAAGCAAATAAAAATACCGTATGAAAGCAAAAGATCATCCAGGGATTTCCCGTTCTCTAAATTCCAGTATGCTTTCTTTATAATAACTCGGTCTACTGGTGGCACATCCATTAAAGAAATATGTACTGAGCAGAAGCAGTCCTGGATGCCTTGGCATATTGTGGGTACACTCTGCGTCTTAGTTTGCAACGATGCTAAGTGCCAGGAAGGAGGAATGTGCAGGGCTACGGCAACAGACACACAGGAATGGACCTAGTCAGAGGTCAGCCAATATTTCTCCGAAGTTATGATGAAAAATGTATTGAGGGATGAAGGACAGCTGAGGTTTTTATCTAAGTGAATAAGGAGGAAAAACTGCTCCACGAGGAGGATGCAACATGGACAAATGCCTAGGAGAATAGGGCACCAAGAGAGACTTAAACAAATTACTGGGTTGATGTTCAGGAAGGATGAAGAGGTAGGAGAGATGGCCTCGGTGGTGGTCAGGGCCATACTATGCTGGGCCTGATGGGTCTGTTAAACATTTTGGGTTTATTACTAAGAGTGGTTCAAAGACATCTAAACTTTTTTTTTTTTTTTTAAGAGAGAGAGAGGGGGAGAGACAGAGATGGGAGTGGGACAGAGGCAGAGAGAAAATCTCAAGCAGACTCCACAATGAGCACAGAGCCCAAAGCAGGGCTCAATCTCATGACCTTGAGAGCACGACCTGATTCAAAATCAAGAGTCCAATGCTTAACTGAGAGAGCCACCCAGGCATCCCCATCCAGACATTTTAAGTAAGTGATTAAAAATACCAGATTTGAGTTGTACACAGATAATTTGGGCAGCATTGTGGAAAATGACTTGTAAGAGAGCAATAAGAATGCTGGGAAACCAGGTGGTAGGCTATTTCAGGAGATCATGTCAGAGTTGCCACTGCCTTGGACAGAGGCAGGGGTGGGGATGGATGAGCATGGTGGGATGTGAGATTTCTAGAAGGTCCAGTTCATGGGGCATCATGGGAGTGTGACTCAGAGCACGGGGCGATTAAAGGGGAAGGAGAAGGAGGGGCCAAGATGGACACCAGGTTCTGGTTTGACTGATTTGTGGATGATGTCACCTCTTATTGACATAAACCAAACAGCGAGAGGGCAGTGGAGAACATGAGTTCAACTAGTGTATGTTGAACCTTAGATACACCAAAGAGAAGATATAAATTAAGCAGGGGATGTAGTGGTCTACAGCAATGATGAAAATCTGGGGCTTGAGACACACATTCCAAAGACATTTATACCATGAAGCAATAGGTTTGGGTAATATTTCTCAAGATAAGTGTATACAGTGAGAAGAGGAACGACCTGGGCTGAACACTGAGAAAACACAATGGTAAGAAAACTCACACCATAAACAATGAAGGAGTGACATGAAAATGGAAGGAAGACAAGGAGCATACTAGGTAATAGAAACCAAGATCAAACTTCCAAGAAAGAAGAGAGATCAATGTTACAAAAAGCTGGAAGAAGTACAGGCACAACAGTAATTTTCAAAAGGCCATTGTACTTCATAATCATCACAAATGGTTTTTTCCAGAGCTGTTTGAGGGGAAACAGCAGAAATAGGATCCAAATCGCACTTGTGCTGTTTTTCTTTAGTTTGTGAACAAAGACTTAGACAAAGTGCAAAAAATAAGTCCTCTTTTGCAACCCAGAACTCATGGCTCAGTATGAGTTTTGATACAGATATGAAGGAACAAGATCTGGGGCGCCTGGGTGGCTCAGTGGGTTAAGCCGCTGCCTTCGGCACAGGTCATGATCTCAGGGGCCTGGGATCCAGCCCGGCGTTGGGCTCTCTGTTCAGCAGGGAGCCTGCTTCCCCCCCCCACTGCCCCACTGCCCTCTCTGCCTGCCTCTTTGCCTACTTGTGATCTGTATGTCAAATAAATAAAATAAAATAAAATAAAATAAAAAACAGGAAATAGGATCCAAAATCCTAAGGGGTTGAAGAAGTGGATAGAAAGTGTGTGGACAACCTTGTTATAAAATTTTTCTGTAGTAGGTGGCAGATTAAGGAGTGTGTGTGTGTGGAAGGGCACTGGTTACACATTTTGTCAGAATTCTGAACAGTCAAATACTAAAACCCCTAGTTGGGTAGAGCTAATATTATTATTTTTTTCTTTAAGCTTTTTTATTTAAACATATAATGTAACCCCACCTCCCTCTCCCAACCCCTCTCCCCCCCACCCCCCTCAGTTTGTTTTATGACATTAAGAGTCTCTTTTGGTTTGTTTATTATTAAATGCAATGTCTCAAATATGAAAATTAATATTAGTTACATAAACTAATACATTTTTTTAAGTAGGCTGCATGCCCAGTGTGTTGCCCAACACAGGGCTTGAAATCCTGATCCTGAGATCAACACCTGAGCCGAGATCGAGTCAGACACTTAACCAACATGGGGGTATAGCTCAGGGGTAGAGCATTTGACAGCAGACACTTAAACACCTGAGCCACCCAGGTTCCCTGGTACTGATTCATTTTTTTATTAAAATTATTTATTTGAATGAAGACTTTTTGGTAATGTAGAGGTAATGTACCTGCTCTATGAGCTGGTAAACTAGACCCACAGTCATCAGGCAGCAGTTTCTTTCCTTCTGAAATATGTACTCTGTTAAGTTAAGCTTTAAGTTAAATATTGTCCATGCACATTTGTGTGTACTTATATATGTAGAGAAAGTGCCAGAGAGGGGAAAAGCAACTATCATAAATATAAATCTTGGTTACTTTTTACAATGTGAATGCCACTGTGAAACGGTATACAAGAATGGAAGTAAAAACCAGGAATCACCCTGAATGCCACCGTAGTTACTATGCTACATCCCAAGGGTAAGTACATGCACACCCAAGGTCCATCACCTCCCTGACTTCTAAAGCCATGTATTTTTGTTGTTATGATACTACATGCTATGTATTGTCTAGTATCTAGCACCCTTCATCTGACGTTGTGGTTCTGATACCCATTTATTTGACTTCATGTCACTATAATTTGTTCACTCTCATTGCTATATAATATCCCATTATATGAACATGCCACGATTGCTTTGATGGACATTTGGATAGTGTACATACTTCAAACATTTTATACAGTGCTGTTATGAACACAGGGGTGTATATTTTTGTTAAATAGATGCGCATATTTCAAGTAGTGAAATTTCTGGGACACAGAGTATGTGATAATCCCTTTTCATAGACGACAACTATTATTGCAAAAATATACACTAGATTCGGTAGTATACATGTTAAGATTTGTGACTGGTCCACATCCTCATTGGCACTGTGGTCTGTCTTCTCTCTTTAGCTATGAGGATGGGCAGGAATCAACCTCCCCATTTGGGGCTGTCATCGTTTCAGAGTAAGTAAATAAACATCAACAACACAGACCTTGGAAAATTATTTAAAAAAAAAGGAAATATAGGATTTGGGAAGCATTCACGAGCACTCTCAAGAAACTGAGACTATTATATACTTTATCCAACAATATATGAGAAATGAAATGAGAAGACAACAGACGGGGATAATAAGGTAACTGGCTGGTAGTAGAGAATGAAAAAGAGCCAAAAAAAAATAAAAATAAAAAAAGGAAAGAAAAAGGAGCAAATAGGGAAAAGGCAATGCCCTGGATAATTAAAACCACATTGGAACAAGTAAATCACACTCAAGTTAGTAAAAGATGGAAAACTTGAGTTCTCTGAAATTTTATCTAAAAATGACAAAGAGCTATAATAAATATGAAGATGATATTATATCAGGAATGAAAAAAATGAAGAGCTTCAACATTCAGGTAAGTTACTGGTTTACTGGAAGCAAAGGCTGTAACCTATTTCTGAATATGTAGTTGAGATGTTGGTAGTCTTGCATGTAATCAATGACATCATTAATATGAGACATCAAGTAATTAAGTCGATCCTCCCACTGAGCAGAAATATAAAACACAGATAGCTTCCTACATCCAGGTGATGGCATCAGCCTTCATCCAAGGGTTTCCTGCCAGTTGCTCACGGCAGCACATAACCAGAGAGGGCACTTTTTGACCGCTGCAAATCTAGGAGGAGTCTCTCCTAACATTCCAGAACCACAGAGGAATATCAGCAGGAGATCATGAAAGAGAGCCCTGGGTACTGAAGTTCATCCACTGGAGAATATGCCTCATGTCTACATCCAACCAGAACCCCGTTAGCAAACTCTGGATGAGTCTAGACAATGTTAGTCTCTGAGCAGTTACAGCTTTTGTAGAAAAGACGTTGCTTTGACACTCATCTGCCATCACAGGTCGCAAGTGCAGGTCAGCAAGTACCACAAGCTAGAAATTAAGTCACCATCCCTGTTGAATCAGGTAAGGCTGACTTCCAGAATGAAGATGGCCACTGGCCCAAAAGCTCACAGCTATTCCTCCCAGTATGAACCTTCAGAGTATCCAGGTTGGCAAAAGGAAAGAAAAAATCAAATTGTCTTTTTCTTTTAAAGTTTATTTCCTTGCTGGAACTAATTATTTAGAGTAACCTACATGGTTTTCTTGACTACACTATAATCTATAATATGACTAAAAGAACAACTGTCACTAGACTATTGAAAAAAGAGAAAAGCCTCAGGCTCTTAACACTCAAACACTAGTCATATTGAAACAGTCACTCTGGGGAATCAGTAGAACATTATTTTAATGGTTTTTTTTTTCTTAATGATAATTAAAAGAATGTATCTTCAAAAATAGCTTGAACTTTCTGTCATAAAAAATGATCAAACTGACAAGAGAAGCTTTTTAGAATTAAAAAAATATCATTGCACTGCTGCAATATTAAAAAAATAAAAGTCAGTGAAAATCTTGATATTACAAGGACTAAGGCTAAAAACTGACATAGTAAATTACAAGACAGGCTTGAAGAATATACCTTACAGTCAGAAAGTAGAGACAAAGATGGGATGGCACATGGATTCAGAGAGTTGGAGACATGGGGAGGAATGATCAGAGATTATGGGAATGTGGTAAACATGAGGATATTTGGGGATTCTGACTGAGGATATATGAGAATTCTTTACGCTATTTTACACCATTTTTCAGTGACTGAGTATTTCAAATAAAACCTTAAGCAAATGAGCAAGGGATGAAAGAATCTGACTATGAATTGAATTCATGGCATTCCTAGATTTATCTGGTTGTCAAAAACACTATGAGTTCAGAAGTGTGCGTGTGTGCTTTAAGTGTTGGCACCTAGAAAAGGCAATTTAATTAGGATTATATATGGAACGTAGGGAAATATTATGAGTTGCATCTTTCAGTGTTTTATGAGCATATTTTTGACAGTTTAATAAAATATTCTATATTGCATACATTTAAAATCCTCTCTAAAATTTAAATCACTATAAACAGTCGTGAGAAGGAATGGCAGGCTCCACTTTAATTTATTTGGGTATAATTGGATGAAATATGATGTAGTTAGGATGAAAATTAGTGCAAATAGCATGTACAGAGGGATTTTTAATAAAATCATAGAGACTATATTTGATATTAACATGTAAATTTTGTACAGCACGATGATTCCCTACTTAATTCATAAAGAGAGCTGATTAAAGGATAAAACCGCATGTCTCCACCACTTGATAATGCATTAACCTAGCATCCTCAAACACACATTTATCTCAGACTTCATCAAATAATACTGTCAATTCTCAGTTTCAAAGTCTTGCTCCCTGAAGAAAGACTACCCATTAGAGAAAGATGAAAATGCCTTCAAGCAAAGCAGCTCATGGACGCAAGGGCAACATTAGAGATTACAATGTGATTCATGTATTGTTTTTCTAAATCAAGAATAAAAGTGCATTTGCACGCTAGAATTTTAGAAGCCTACTCAAATATGTTACCCGATTCAAAACACTCATGAATGTGCTTTAAAAGTTCAATAAAATCCTGGGGTTTGCACAGAAGGTACTGTTATCCCAGTATTACTGCTGAGGCCACAGAGACACTAAGGAGAAAAGTAGCTTTCTCAAATTAACAGAGCTAAAGGACTAGTAGGTACACATCTCAAAGTAGGAGACACACTATTATTGCTCATGGCATCTAGGTAATCTCAAAATCTTCAAATATTTACTTA
>RCUC01115278.1:0-19668 GCA_003697995.1 Taxidea taxus jeffersonii
GTACTTACCGCTCTTGGGGACCCTAGCAGGGAGCTCTCTTACCCACTCACCTGCCGGCATTGGTCCTGGACGGGGCTCCGTCCGGAACTCCCTGAGGAGGCAGTGAGAGCCGGGCGTCCGCGGCCGTCCTCGTAGGACCCCCAGGCCCTGCCGCTCATGCCCAGGCACTAGCCCCCTCCCAGACACCCTTGCTGTGTTCACAGGGAGCACATGTGTGTGCTCTGGCCCCACTCCCTTCCCAGACTGGGGTCCCATGGGATCACCCACTGCCTGTGCCAGAATGTGCGGAGCGTGAAGCCTCGCCCTCTGCGGGTCTCTCACGTGTGCCTTGCCCACTCAGGACATGACGTCGATGGTGAAGACCGTGTTGGACCTGACCTACCCGATCACGTCTATGTTCTCGGGCGCCGGCTTTAACAGCAGCATCTGTAGCGTCTTCAAAGACCGGCAGATTGAGGTGCCCCCCCCAAGCAGGGGCCTCCCTCATCCCCTCGAGCCTTCAGGGCTGCAGGGTCGAGGGTTGACAGCGGGGGAGGATGGCCCTTCTGAGTCGTGCCATCCCCTTGCAGGACCTGTGGATCCCCTACTTCACCATCACCACGGACATCACGGCCTCTGCCATGAGGGTCCACACGGATGGTGAGCGCCTCCTCCTTGGTCCCCTGATAGGGACTCAGACATGCACAGGGCCCAGGCCCCCTCCCCCCACCCCACCCCCACCCCCAAAGCATGGGTTGGGGGAGGGGTACTGAGGACCTGCTCAGGGAGGGTTGGCGGGGGCGGGGGCAGGCAGAGAACCTAGAAGCTGCTTGAACCAGAGGAAGCACGAAGATGACCCGAAGAAAGCAAGCAGCTCAGGGAGGTCTGAACCCAGAGAGGATCCTGCTGTGAGCGTGCGGGAGACTGAGAGCAGAGACGGGCAGGGCAGAGGGCACACTTGTACCCAGGTGGGGGGTGGTGAAGGGCACATGCAGGGCATGTGTTTTGTGGGCTCCAATCAGCAGTTGGGGGGAGACTGCTGGGCTGGGGACCGTGAGGCCGCCAGTAGGTGGGTGGCAGCTGAGGGCCCTTTTCTAGGGCAGAGTGGTTTGTAAGCCGAGCACGTGTGTCTCCCTGGAGGTGAGCGGGACCGTGGGGCTCACAGAGGGCTGTGGCACACACAGCACAATGTGGGGAGCCTGCAGAGCCAGCCGGGCCTCCCCTGGGCCTCTGGCCCTCCCCATTCTCCCTCCGTGGAGAGAGCCTCTCTGGGGGAGGAGGAAGAACAGGAGGGGTGTCTATCTGTCCAGGTCTGGTGCCATCCACCGGACGTCAGCCGTGTGGACTTCCGGACCCCGCGCTGTCTGTGCTCTGGGCCAAGGGTCCCGGGCAGGAACCCGGTGTGGGCAGCGGAAAGCTCCCCTCCTATCCCCTTGGCAGGCCCTGGTGGCAAGCCCTCCACCCTGCGTCTCCCCCAGGCTCCCTGTGGAGGTACGTGCGTGCCAGCATGTCTCTGTCAGGCTACATGCCTCCCCTCTGCGACCCCAGAGACGGACACCTGCTGATGGACGGAGGCTACATCAACAACCTCCCAGGTACCGTGGCCACCTCCACTCCTGGGGAGCCGGAGGCACACAGTTTCCTCCGTGTGTGGTCGTGGAGCCCCGAGAACGCGCACAGACACGTGCAGACGCAAGCGCTTGTGCGCACACTGGGCCATCGTGTGCTCCCGGCATATGGCCGTTGGCAGCTCAGCCGCACCCGGAACGAGGGCCAAGCAGAGGAGCTGAGAGCAATTATGGCCCATCTGTGCCCACAGTCGAAACTGACAGCCAGGAAGTGCCAGGGTTGCTGTGGGTGCATCCCCTCCTTGGGCACACCTGTTACCTGTTGGATAGTTCTGTGCCTTCGTCCAGGAGTGACACTGGACCGGAGCCCTTCTGGCCCTTGCAGGCTCTGCCCCGCCCCCAGCCCTACTCCCCCCGGGGCTCTGCAGCCTGTCCCCGGCGGTAACCACGGCTGTCTTCTCCCCAGCGGATGTGGCCAGGTCTATGGGGGCGAAGGTGGTGATTGCCATTGACGTGGGCAGCCAGGACGAGACGGACCTCACCAACTATGGCGACGCGCTGTCCGGATGGTGGCTGCTGTGGAAACGCTGGAACCCCTTGGCCACGAAAGTCAAGGTGGAGGCAGAGCTCTCCCCGGGGCCCGGGGCTCCTCCCAGGGGCTCCTTGTGGCTCCTCTGTGCCTCTGTCCCCAAGATGCCCAGCATGGTGCTCTGGGCGGAGGAGGGCTGCGGTGGTCTCCAGGCCCCCCGCCAGCGGGGGGTGCGCTCACTTGCTCACTGTATCGGGAAGCCTGCCTGGACCAGCGCTGGGGAGGGGGGCAGGCCCATTACCCGCCTGGATCCCTTCCCCAGAGCCCCGGCTGGGCACCGCCCTCCTCCCCGGGCTAGCAGAGACGTGTCTCCCCTTGGCAGAGGGGAGGGCAAGGGTTGGGATGTGAGACACAGGCAGCTGCCCCCGCGTGGGGGCTGTGGGGCCGGGGGGGCCCTGCAGAGCCCGGCTCAGACGCTGTGAGGGCAGCAGGTGTTGAACATGGCGGAGATCCAGACGCGCCTGGCCTACGTGTGCTGCGTCCGGCAGCTGGAGATGGTGAAGAACAGCGAGTACTGTGAGTACCTGCGCCCCCCCATCGACAGCTACGGCACTCTGGACTTCGGCAAGTTCAACGAGATCTGCGTGAGTGCAGGTGGGGTGCGGCGCCCGCCTGCCCTCGTGTCCGAGCTCAGAAGTGGGGCCTCCTGACTCCTGGTCCCCGGGTCCCTGGTATGTGTGCAGGAAGTGGGGTACCAGCATGGCCGCACAGTCTTTGACATCTGGGGGCGCAGTGGCGTGCTGGAGAAGATGCTGCAGGACCGACAGGGGCCAAGCAAGATGAAGGCCCGTGACGTAAGTGCCCGACCTAGTGCCCTCCCTCCCTGCTGTGACGGGCCCTCTGCCTGTCTCAGCAGACCTGAGAGGTGCGGGGCTCCCTGCAGCCCGCGGGACCGGGGCCAGAGGATGGGGGCAGGGGTGCGGCCCTGCGGGGGCTATCTCTTGGCCTCTGCCCTGACATCCCTTGTTTTTGCCTCACTGTGGCTCTGCTACTCGTGGCGGGACAGGATGGGGGCCGTGGGGCCTCTGCACTTCTTCTGAAGGCTCTGAACTCCAGGGGGCTGGGCACCTCAGCAGGCCGAGACCACAGAGGGTTGCAGAGAGGGGCTGGGGGACTGGCCAGGCAGCCAAGGGCTGTGGTGTGGGGACCAGGGGAGCTGGGGCCTTGGCCACATGTCTCTTCCACCTCGGCCCTCAGGTCCTCACCTGCCCCAACGCCTCCTTCACTGACCTCGCCGAGATCGTATCGCGCATCGAGCCGGCCAAGGCGGCCACGGTGGACGGTGAGTCGGGGCTCGGGACACACACCCGCATAGCTGAGGGTGACCTTGGCAGTGTTCCCTTCTAACCTTTGGCACGCCCTACAAGCCGCCCTGGCCGCCAGGCCCTCCCGGGAGCCCTGGGGCCTGATAACCGCTGTGGCACGGCCCCTGCCCTTGTGGGGACCAACACAGCCCTCCCCTGTGCTCAGATGAGTCTGACTACCAGACTGAGTATGAGGAGGAACTGCCGGACGGCCCCAAGGATGCCTACGCGGACTTCCAGAGCGCCCCAGCCCACGCAGGCTCGGACTCGGTGAGCTGCCCGGACCTGCCTGCATGCCTGGGCTGAGTCAGCTCTGAGGGCTCCAGGCAGGCCAGCTGCTCGCTCCCTGCTGCCCTGCAGTGCAGAGCCAGAGAAACCTGGCCCAGGGTCAGCCGTCCAAGCTCACCCCCACCCTGACGTCCTGCTGTTTGCTTCCAGGACGACGAGTCCTCCCTCCGGCATCGGAACCCCCATCTGGCTTCCCAGAACTGCCCCCGGGCTGCTGCTACCCTTGGCACTCAGACCGCGACAGACAGAAGTCTCCCCTCCCATGCACCCTAGAGCAGCGTCGGTGGAGGGCCTCCCTCAGAGACCCTGGCTCCCTCCGCTCCTGGGGCTCTCCCCCAGCCTGCCAGCAGGACCTGCCCAGGAGCCCCCTAGTCAGCCTCCCCCGTGCTGGGGCCCCAGCTTTGTGGGGTGCCTCTGGCCCATCTGCACTGGCAGCTTCTGGCGGGGCACTGGGTGTCCAGAGGAGTCCCGGGGCTGTGCCGCCACTGCAGGGCCCGATGCCTCAGAGAGGTATTGGGGCCCCCGTGCACCTGCTTAATGTGTCAATAAAGGTAGATGGGACTGTGTGTGGACGTGTGCCTCGCCAAGTCCCTGTGGCACAGAGCAGCGCGATGAGCCTGACCAGAGCCAGGGAGCAGCCCGGCCCCCATCACTGGTGCACCGTGGGGGGGAGGGGGAGCGGGGAGCATCGCCTGCTGTCCTCTGAAGTCACTACGGGAGGGGGGACCCCAGGCACCCCCGTGACCAGGCAAGCAGGACGCCTGGGGTCTGCGTGGGGCTGGGGAGCCCCCAACCAAGGAGGAGCCCCCTCCTGACCTGTCGGGCATCCTCCCCCGCAGAACTAGGGAGCCCGTTTGTATAAAAGGAGGGACAACTCCGGCCCCGCGACTTTGGGGCCCGCAGCCCCTGCAGGTGTCCAGGGGCACGGAGCCCCCTAACCTGAGGGCCTAGGCCCTTGCAGTCAGGGGACCGCCGGCCTCAGTTTCTCCGCGCCCCTCCCCACCCCTCCCGCCCCCCCCCCAGCCGGCACGGTGGGCGGAGCCACCGCCCCAGTCCCCTCCGGACGACCCCGCCGGGCACCGACGTCACGGGCGGCCGCCCCCAGGCGTGACGTCGCGGTGGGCGGAGCCCCGGGCCCGCCCCGTCCATGACGTCGCGGTGGGCGGAGCCGCCGCCCCCGGCCCCGGCCGTGCTCTCCGGGTGCGGCGGGACTCGCGGACGGCCCGGCGCGGCCATGCGGGGCCCGGGCCCGAGCCCCAGCCCCAGCTCCGGCCCCGGCGCGGCGCGGCTACCCCGGCGGAGGCGGCGGGCGCGGGGCGCGCTCTGAGGCCGGGGGATGCGCCGCCGCCGCCGCGACCATGGGCGCCGCCGCCTCCCGGAGGAGGGCGCTGAGGAGCGAGGCCATGTCCTCGGTGGCGGCCAAAGTGCGGTGAGTGCGGCGGGCCGGCCGCCCGGCTCCGCGCCCGCCCCCCGCCCCCGGCCCCCGCGGCGTCCGCCCCGCGCCCGGCCCCTCCCCCGCGGCGGGGCTTCTCGCCGCGTGTCCCTCCCCCACTGCCACCCCCATCGGCGCGGCTGTGCTCCGGGGACAGCTGTGGGTGAGACGCCCGACCTCACGACCCCCGCCCGCAGACCCCGCTCACGCAGTGACGGCGGCCGGACGGAGGGCCGGCCCCGGCCCCGGCCACGTTGCACCGGGACCCAGGGGGCCCTGGAGCTGCGCCCTGCCCGCGCTGGGTTTTCTGGGGGCGGGACGGCACGGTGGGCCGTGAGTGACCCCGACCCTTCCCCGGCTGGTGCCCGAGGGCTGGGTGGGGGTGGGGGCCCCAGCTCCCTTTTGGGGAGCGTCCAGAGTGACCCGGCTGCACTGATAGCGCACCCCGCTGTCCACCCTTCAGAGCAGCCCGAGCATTTGGCGAGTACCTGTCCCAGAGTCACCCTGAGAATCGGAACGGTGCAGGTAGGGGCATTGGAAGAGGGGCCCGGCCAGGGCTGGTCCGCAGCGCACCCCCTCCCCCGCGACCCCCACAGCGGTAGGGATGCTGTCCCCTGCCCCAGGCCTGGCCCAGCTTGAGGGCCCAGAGTGGGCAGCAGGAGCTGCCCTGCTGGGCTGGCTTCCTCACGCCCCCTGCCCTCCTTGGCCCACAGCCCCAGGAGGAGCTCAGAGTCACTCATCACCATGGCACCCACCCAGCCTGGGCCGTTGGCATGGCAACAGGCCTCCTGGCACCCCCAGGGTTGGCACCGCTGTCTCTGGGGGCCAGCTGGTGGGGGGGAGGGGAGAAGTTGGCACTGGGTGCACGGTGCAGTGGCAGTCTGGGAGGGGGCATGTTCATTCCCGCCCCCCCCCCCCGCATCAACCACAGGTAGCATAGCCTGTCACCCCCACGCACACACACCCAGGGCTTGGGGCCCAGGTAGGAGGAGGGTGGGGGCCTCTGAGAGGCGTGCGCGGGTCACACCTTTTCTGAAGATGGCAGGGGCTCAGAACCTCGTCCCCCCATCCGGGCCAGGCACGCACTGGGAGTTCCCTGCCCTCGCCGCACCAGAAGGGGAGGGCAGGGCCAGAGGGCTGCCCTTCACCTGGCGCCTCTCCTCCAGACCACCTGCTGGCTGATGCCTACTCTGGCCACGACGGCTCCCCCGAGATGCAGCCAGCCCCCCAGAACAAGCGTCGCCTCTCCCTCGTCTCCAATGGCCGCTACGAGGGCAGCCTCTCAGAGGAGGCTGTCGGTGGGAAGCCGGCCGGCGAGGGCCCCCAGCCCCGCGTGTATACCATCTCCGGGGAGCCAGCCCTGCTGCCCAGCCCGGAGGCCGAGGCCATTGAGCTGGCCGTGGTAAAAGGGCGGCGGCAGCGGGAACGGCACCCCCACCACCACAGCCAGCCCCTGCGTGCCAGCCCCGGGGGCAGCCGCGAGGACGTCAACAGGCCCTGCCAGAGCTGGGCAGGCAGCCGCCAGGGCTCCAAGGAATGTCCGGGATGCGCCCAGCTGGCCCCTGGTCCCAGCCCCTCCCCTCGGGCCTTTGGGCTGGACCAGCCACCCCTGCCTGAGGCCACCAGCCGCCGCAAGAAGCTGGAGAGGATGTACAGTGTCGATCGTGTGTCTGGTGAGGGCAGGCTCGGGGGCAGGGTGCCAATGCTGGCAACAACCGCTGTGAGGCTTGGACAGGTGGAGGGTGTGCAGGTGCCCAGTGGCACCAAGTCAGTCAAAGAGTGCTTCCTGGAGGAGAGCACTTAGGAGATTCTCGAGGGTGGAGCACGCAGAGAACATGGCTTAATTAGAACATCAGGCTGCCTTTGGGGAGTCCTGGGGAACAGTCTCTGCCCTGGGTCCCAACAAACGAGGTTCCCAGCAACCTTGGGAAGCATGTAGTGTTTGGGGCTGGCCAGGTACTATTGTGCTGTGTGGGTGGTCGGTGAGCCCTAGAGGCTTCCTATGTGTAGAAGAGGCCTCTCTGGGACACTTGAGCAGCCCCCTGCCTCCCGGCTCTGGGGTCACCTCCTGAAAAGCAGCTGCGCCCTCACGTCGTCTCAGGGTACCTCCTGGTCTTCCCAGTCGGCAGCCTGCCTGGGCCTCGGGGCACAAGCCGGGGGCGTGGGCAGCTCACCTCCATGACCTCATGCTCCCCTGATGGACAGAGCCCAAGGGTGGGGCTGGGGTCAGGGTGAGAAAGTGGAGCAAATTTTCATGTGCCCCGGGTAGGAGCTGTAGGGGTCCTGAGAAGGGGCAGCCGTCAGCAGGACGGTCTCCGCACTGGGTGAGGGCCTCCACCTCCTCCTCCTGGACCGGTCCAAGGGAGTGGAGCGGGCGGGCTGCAGAGAATGCCCCAGAGCCCCCAAGAGAGCTGCGGCCCTTGTCCCCGCCCTGTGCCTCCTCTCCAAAGGGCAGCAAGGTGACCCCCTTCTCTGGGCCCCTGGACACAGGCTGTGCTCGCAGAGGCGTGCTCTACCGCTGTCAGCAGCCCCAGGGGGAGCCGGGCAGAGACCGACCGTCACGAAGCCGCTGAGCTGTCTCGGCGTGAGCAGCTGAGCCAGGGCGTGTTACCTTACAGCCTCACGCCAGCGTCCGCCCACCTGGGAGCGGGCTAGGGGACCCTGGTGCATTTCCCCCACTGGCTTGGGCAGAAGCATCCCCTTCCCGGGCAGCTTCAGGAGCGCCCCAAGCCACCCTCGGCCCCTTCTGTCTTGCAGATGACACCCCCATCCGTACGTGGTTCCCCAAGGAAAACCTCTTCAGCTTCCAGACCGCAACCACAACTATGCAAGCGTGAGTCGTGCACCTGCCGGGTGTCCACAGCGTGGGGCCTGGGCCTGGGGCCTCTTCTTGGTGCTCAGGGACTACTGCCAGACCCTCTCCCGCCTGCGGGGCCCACCTGGGCGGCTGATTCTGAGCAGCCCCACGTGCCCCTGTCCTATGGTGCCTGCCCGATGTGACAGCGGTCTCAGGGAAGGCAGGGCGGGCTGCTCTCCTCCCCCAGCCTCCCTCTGCCCCTCCCTCGCCCCGACCATCATCACCCCTCCATTCCCCACTGCCCTGCTCTCTGCTCTGCTGGCCCTCCCCGTCCTTCATGGTCCTCTGGGGACCTGGCCCCGGGCTGCGGCTGGTGCAGTCTCCGGTGGGGGTGCTTCTCCTGGGGCACCGCCTCATCTCAGCTGCCCAGACAGTGGCCTACTTGTGTTTTGTGCACCTCGAGGGGTCACGCCTCGGGCGTCCCTGCAGGGACCTGCCTTTCTCTCTCTCTGACACGTTCCTGGGTTTTCGGACGTGGAGTTCCTTTTGGAGAGGCACTGTTGGCTGCCGTGTCCCCCTTATACTACTCCGGGGAGCCCATCACCGCCCTCAGGCTGGCTGGGGGTGGTCACCTTGGCTGCCAGGCCCAGAGCCAGCAGAAACAGGCCCCTGTGCCCGCCTGACCGTGTCATGGCACCTGGGAGCACGGGCCCATGACCTCCTCATCCACCACCTTGCACGGGCTTCCCACAGCATAGCTGGTGCCCTGCTCAAGCCTGGAGTATGAGAGAGGGACCCCCGGAGTCAGTGACGAGGGCAATAACAGGGAACCTAGGGGGCTGCGGGGTCGTGGCTCACTGTGTCTTCTTTCTCACGCTGCCCCTTCCCGCCGCTCCTCCAGCATCTCGTAAGTACCCTGTGGGACCTTGAGCCTAAGAGCACTGGGGTTGTCCCTGGGGGACCCTCCCACCCCCAAATAGTTTTGGGCAGGCCAGGGACCTGGGCCTTGACTGTGAGGGAGTGCTGTGTCCCAGGAAGCGCCACGGCCACAGCCGGGCCTGCCAGGAGCCGGGCGGAGGACAGGGTGAGACAGGCCAGGGTCCTTCTGCCTGGCCTGGCGCCCTGGATGCCCCTCTAGGCCCTGTGCTCACGCCTCTGTCCCCACGTCTCGGTCCCTCCTACCTGTGGCCAAGGGCAGTGCTGACTCGTGGTGGTTTCTCAGGGTGTTCAGGGGCTGCGCGGAGAGGAAGCGCCGGAAACGGGAGAATGATTCCGCGTCTGTAATCCAGAGGTAGGGCCTGCCAGCCACTCGCCACCAGGGTCCGTCTCTTGTCTGTGCTGGTCTGGTCTGGGCCCACTGGGCCCTGGCAGACCTGATGGGGGAAGGGCGGTGGCGACCACTGGCCTGGCCCTGCTCTGGGGACGCAGCAGGCAGGAGAGGTCATGGAACCTGGGCCCCCAGGTCTGTGTTTTGGGGGTACATTGACAGTGGAGCTGCAGACAGCCAGCCCACCCATGTTTCTCTCTGACCCTTGAACCCCAGAGCTGTGGGGTCAGCAACAAGGCTTATCCTCCCCAAGCCCCACCTCAGAGATGTGGCCAGAAACCGTGTCCGTTTTGGACCCTGGATCTTGGTAGGGCACACATTTGGGGGTAAAGATGACCTGTCTCTGAGGTGGCCCAGGGCCGTAAAAGCTGGGAGGGAGTGTCCACAGGCCCCAATCCTACCTGGGGTTGGTGCAGACAGCTGTGCCCAGCACAGGAAGCAGGAGCCCTTGACCACTTGGCGAGGGAGGCTGGTGGGGCTCAGAGTGGGCCCAGAGAGGGAATGGAAGGGTGGGTAGTGGGGGTGGGTTCCTGAAGGCAGGAGGGTCACCAAGGGCGGGGTCCTGTCATGGGGCCAAGGGCAAGAGAAGGTTTGATCATTGTGCCTTTGTCCTGGCAGCAAAGGTGTCCGCGTGGGGGACGGAGTGGGATTTGCTTTTGAGTGGGCGGTCGGGAGTAGGGAGCGCAGGGGCGCGAGGCATTTCTTTCCTAAAGAGGTGAAGGCAGACCTGCTGGCTGCGGGCAGTAGTGCCAAGCAGGGAGCATGGGGGACTGGTCCACCGCCCACCCACTCTGGCGATCCTCACCAGCCCCCATGTTTCTTTCCCAGGAACTTCCGCAAACACCTACGCATGGTCGGCAGCCGGCGGGTGAAGGCCCAGAGTAAGACCCAGGGCAGGAGGGTGGGCAGGCGCGTGGCGCTGCTCTTGGCCGGCTGGGGCTTTGCGGGCTGCTCGCTGCACCAGAGAGATTGCCGTCCCAATCCCCCACCGCAGCCCCACCAGGGAACCCTGGACTCTGGCCCGCCCCTAGCCTTACGACAGAACCCCTGCCTCAGGCTCCTCTCTGGATCCAGGCTCCACCCCTAAGCTTGCAGCACAGCCCCGCCCCGCAAAGATCATCGCACAGGCCCCACCCCCAGTCATCTGCACAGATCCAGCCTCTGGCCTGGTCCTAGGCCCCAGATCCTACTCTTCCATCTCCAACCCCCACTGGGGTCTTGGGGCACCAGCCCCTGCCCCAGCACACCAGACTTGGCCCACAGGCGCCCTGGACTGATGCCCTCTGACCTCCCAGCCATAGACCCTTCCTCCCCCTTTCCCAGGTGGTGCCCCAGAACCTGGAGCCAGCCCTGTGCTGGGTTGCCAAGGCCCAGGGTCAGCTCAGGCTCTGCCCCTCCCGCCCCTGCCCCCGTCTGGCCGCTGACCCGATTTGCTCTCACTGCAGCGTTCGCGGAGCGGCGCGAGCGGAGCTTCAGCCGGTCCTGGAGCGACCCCACCCCCATGAAAGCCGACACTTCCCACGACTCCCGAGACAGTAGGTGCCCAGCGCAGGCCAGCCCACCTGCCCCCAGAGACCCCCCCCAGGCCCCAGCCCCTGCGCCCCGCCGGGCAGGCCTCCTGCCTGGGCAGCTAGGCTTCTGCGCTTCTGCTCTCCGAGCCTCAGCTTACCCATCTGCGAGGTGGGGGTGCCTGGCCCCTTATACTTCGTGGGCAGGGTGCTGTGTGCTGCATTGGGAGACCTGAGGGGCCAAGAGCTGCCCTGCCCGGCTCCTAGTTCCAGGGCCCCGGGGGGCCCGCCCCGCTGGCATTGTGCGGGCGTCCACAGGGTGGCCTCATGTGGTGGCAGTGGCCAGTGTCGCCAGGCTGCTGGTGGCCTGTGTTGGTCTCTGTCGCCCACCCTGGGTTACTTGCTGACCTGGAGGACCCTCCGGGAGCCTTTATTTTGGGCTCTGCCTGCTGCTGGTGTCTGTGGGTTCCAGCTGGGACTGGAGGTGCTTTAGGGGTCCACAGCCCCGGTGACCCATCCTGCCCCTCAGGTAGTGACCTGCAGAGCTCGCACTGCACCCTGGGTGAGGGCTTCGAGGATCTGGACTGGGAGACCGAGAAGGGCCTGGAGGCAGTGGCCTGTGACACCGCGGGCTTTGTGCCCCCCAAGGTCATGGTGAGGTTGGGTGTCTTGTTGATCTTCCTGTTGCAGCCAGTCGTGGGCTGGTGGGGGGTTCTCTTTCCTCCAGGAGCCCAACAGGCTCTCCCTGGAACTGATGCAGCCGTCACAGGCTGCCCAGCAGTGGGGGCGACCTCCTGGGACCTCCCGCTGCCCACTGGCGCTGAGGCAGCTGGGCCCTGAGCCGCCCCCTGTGCTGTCTCCAGCTCATCTCCTCCAAGGTCCCCAAAGCCGAGTTCATCCCGACTATCATCCGCAGGGACGACCCGTCCATCATCCCCATCCTCTACGTGAGTCCTTCTGCGCCAGCCCCGGGGCTAGGGGTGGGGGCCCATGGCCCGAGAGGGGCCCTGACCAGAGTGTGGCCCGTGTCTCTTGCAGGACCATGAGCATGCAACGTTTGAGGACATTCTGGGTATGTGCCCTGCGGCCCCACTGTCCTCTGATCCCGTGTGGGGCTTTGCCTACAGGCCGCGGGGGGCGAGGGGACGCTGGGGGACAGCTCACACTCCTCCCTTCCTAGAGGAAATAGAGAAAAAGCTGAACATCTACCACAAAGGGGCCAAGATCTGGAAGATGCTGATTTTCTGCCAGGTAAGGCTCAGCCCCTTCCTGCTGGGGGGACGGGGGTCGACAGAATGTGCAGCCTTCGCGCACAGGTGAACGAGACGTGTCTGTGTGGTGGGGCCGCGAGTGGACGCCCTGTGTGTGCACCCCACGTGGCCAACCCCGTCTCCGACAGGGCGGCCCCGGACACCTGTACCTGCTCAAGAACAAGGTGGCTACTTTTGCCAAAGTGGAGAAGGAGGAGGACATGATCCAGTGAGTGGGCTGTCCGTGGAGGCGGCATCGTGGCGCACCCCGTCCCTGCAGTCCCGCCCCACGGTGCTCCTGTCTCTGGAGCCGGGTCCTGGGCCCTGGCCTGCCCCTCCTCACTCGCAGGGGCCTGGGATGGAGGCCACTGGTGACCCAGTCCCTCCCCCACCAGCTTCTGGAAGCGCCTGAGCCGCCTGATGAGCAAAGTGAACCCGGAGCCCAACGTCATCCACATCATGGGTTGCTACATTCTGGGGAACCCCAATGGGGAGAAGGTACAGGGACCCCCACGCCCTGTCCCAGGCCTCTGGAGACCCCGGACCCACTATAAGTTGACAGCCTTCCATTTCTCCTTCCGCTCTCCTCTCTTCCTTCAGCCCCTAGAAGCCCCTATGCTTGAGCCCAGTCAGTGGGTGGGGGGTTCCTGCTCCCTGCGCACCATTCCCCCACACCTCCCCTCCCCTGCCCTGAACTCACGGCCCCACCCTGCCCTTTCAGCTGTTCCAGAACCTCAGGACCCTCATGACCCCTTACAAGGTCACCTTTGAGTCCCCGCTGGAGCTGTCGGCCCAAGGTGAGCTTGCCAGGGCCAGGCTGGTTTCCCGCCTGAGCGCTGGGGTCCGGGGGGTGAGGCCTGAGCCCTGGCCTTTCTTCTCGTACCCCAGGGAAGCAGATGATCGAGACCTACTTTGACTTTCGTCTGTACCGACTGTGGAAAAGCCGCCAGCACTCGAAGCTGCTGGACTTTGAGGATGTTCTCTGAGGGCCGGGACCCCCACCCGGCTGCTTCCACGGACCAGTGGCTGGGGCTGGGCCACTTGTGTGTGCCCCGGGACCACGTGGGTCCCCACTTCAGGGCACCTCCAGATGTCGCTCAGGTTCCCTCCTGGGGGTCTGGCCCTCACTTCACCACAGCCCACTGAGGTCAGAGCCCCTGCGGCCCGGGACCAGCCTTGCCCCCGTGGTCAGGGCTTGCTTGGCGGCCAGGCACCGACGGGGCCTCGGCCCTGCCCTGAGGCGCCTCCTCTCCTCGGGTCCGTAGACATAAGTGCAATTTTCACAGCCCCGGAACAGTCCGGAGGGAAGCAGCGTGACTAGTTGAGTAGCTAAGTGCTGTGTTACCAGTTACGGTCTAGACAACTCAGCCCCGTGTGTGTCCAGGACCTCCTCTGCCCCCCGCTCCTCTGCCCTGCCGTATTTGATCACCAGCACCAGGGCGGCCCGTCGGGGGAGCAGTGTTGCCCGGCTGCCCGGCCTGGCCCCGGCCTTGGCCGAGTCCCTGATGGTGTGCGCTTGTACCCTCTCGCCGCCCCTGCTTCCTCTGACCTCAGCGCACTGGCCCAGCAGGGGTGCCTGGACAGCCAGGGAGGGTCACACCTTCCCTTGTCCCCGTGGAGGCTCTGGGTTGAGCTGGGCCCCCTGGCTCCCCGTCCTCCAGCACCCGCCCGGCCCCCTGATGCTGTGGTGCGGCTCAGCTTTGCCAGCCTGGGTCGTAGCCCTCTCTCAGTGCAAAGGTTCAGCAGGGGCGGGCCGGGGCTGGGCCCCGGTGGGTGGGGACCCCGCGGCAGCACTGAGCCATGGTGGACTTGGGGCGTGTGGCCTGGCTGGGGCCCAGCGGGGCCGGCTCTTGTATGTAGCTGGGGCTCGGGGGCAGGCCCCCCTCTGCAGAGCCTGGGTGTGAGGACACTTGGCTGTGCCCTCAGCTAAGGGAGGAGCAGGGGCATGTGCTGGGCTCTGAAGGATGTATGATACCCCTTAGAGCGACCATTAAACCCGACCCTCCGCTGCGGCCGCCTGGCTCTTCTCTCTCAGCATCGCCCACTACTTTCCTGGACCCAGAGACCTCCAGGCCCGTGGGTCCAAGTTTGCTGCCCCTGGACAGAGAGGCCGGGTGGAGCCCCTAGACCTTCCCTGCCAAGGTCTTCCTTGGTGAGAGGGTCTGGCAGCGGCGGGGATGGAGAAGAGCAGGTTCTAGAGAGCGCCAGGGGGCGGAGGGTTGTGCTCCTGCACAAGGGTCAAGAGGGCCCGGGAGCTGCGAGCAGAGGGATCCGTGTGCGGGCTGCCGCAGGCTGTCGGGAAGTGAGCGTGGGCCCGGCTGGCCACCCTCTCCCAGACAAGCCTGTGCTGCTGCTCTGGCGGCAGCAAAGCTGCTGATGCTGGGCCCAGCTGAGCCTGGCTCCCTGGGCAACTCCTGATCGCTAGTGGTCCAGGGAGGGGCAGCAGGTTCGGGCTGGGCAGGACAGCTTGGGAAGAGTCTAGGAGTCGTGAAGCCTCGGGTGCTGGGAGCCTGGAAGTCAGCGGCCCTTCTGGGGATGGGTGTGCCAGCTCTGGGGGTGCATGGCCCTGCTGCCTCCCAGATGCTCCCAGGACACCCCCCGCAGGGCCGGGTGGCAGAGGGTCGGAATCCGCAGGAAAGGAGAAGCTGGTAGATCAGATGCCCGTCCGCATGCTCTCGCGTACAAAGTCGTGCCACTGGGGGCTTTTAGCGCTCTCGGGGCCTGAGCTGACGCGTCGCCCTGTGCCTCACAGCCGCAGTCTGCGCAGGCCGCCCGAGTGTCTGTAGGCTCCTGTTGTGCACGTGCGGCCCGGGAGGCTGGCTGTCCCCGGGATGCCCGCCCACCTGCGCACCGCGGGTCAGAAGGCGCGTTTGCTGTCTGTCTGCAGCCCTTAGCCCGGGGCCAGCCAGGAGCGCGGACCTGGGCCCCTCCCTCACCTGCCGGCCGCGGGTCTGGCGGGGTCTCAGGGGCAGCTGTGCTGGAGGAGGGCTGGGACGTCTGCCGGCGGGAGGCTCAAGGCCTTCATGTCTGGCTCGCAGGGTTCCTCCTTGGCCCCGTAACCACTGGGGAGAAGTGTGGTGAAGACCGGAGGTCAGGTGTGGGAGGACCACCGCCCCGGAACAAGCCCAGGACGACGCGGATGAGCATTTGGGGGAAGGTGGGGGGAGACGTGGGGGCCGGGGCCGGCCGGGGCTGCTGCGGCCCTGACCCACGCACCTGTCCCAGTAGCCAGAGGTGGTGGTAGAGGCAGAAGGTCCTTGGCAGGTAAGGAGTTGTACGTCAAGGACAGCAGCCGGGAGGGGAAATGAATGAGGGTCTCAAGAGTTAACATGGGAAAGGAAGTCACAGAATCTTCTTAGCCCATTAGAGACCCCTGGAGGCCAGCAAGAGGGATGACGTATTGCCTCTTGCCTGTTGGGTTTGGTGCAAGTACTAGGACATTCGTGCCCTATGTTGGTGAGCACGTGGGAAGAAGGTAACATGATTCGTTACAGCCTTTCAGGAAGAAACTCTGGCCGCAGCTCTTAAAGTCTAACTGACGTGCACGGCTGGGCGGCCTCTTGGTTGTGGCCCAGACGGAGCCCAGCGTGGGGCTCCACGATCAGCAGGCGGCTCGTCTGAGATTTTCTCCCCTGGCTCCCCCCCAACTCTCACACACCGTCTCAAATAAACCTCAAAATTGTGCATATGTTTATCCGATAAACTGACCTGTCTGTTGAGCCAGCCCGTCCCTCTGTCCCTCCCTCCAGGGCAGGTGTCCACTGTCCCCGTTCATGCCGTTCGTCAGGGCAAGGCCAGATCACAGGGTCGGCTCTCCTGGAAGGAGCGGATGGTTCAGAAGTTTTGTCGTTTAGGGGGAGTGCGGTCGGGCGTCGGCTTACAGGGAGTAGGTAGGCGAGGACGGCTGGGAGGTGTCCCGCCCACCAGTGATGGACACACCTTCCTAAGCGCCCAGGAGGCCAGGCCTGAGCACAGTCCTTGTCGCCCCAATCAGCACGGGCCCAGGTGGTGCCAGCCTGCCCAGCTCCCCCACGCTGCCCTCGCTGTGCCCCACTCACCTGCTGCGGCTCTCCGTGGCCCCAGATGGATGCCCTGCTAGGACAGGGCTGGGCATGATGCCCGACAGCGTGGGGCAGCGTCTCCAGTCCCACTGAGGTGGGACTCCCATCCTGTAGAGTGGAAGAGGACAAGCCCTCTCTGTGCGGAGAAGTCCGCGCCCGTGATCACAGGCTGGGAAGGAAGGTGCGGGTCCTCACTCCCAGCAGTAAGTGTTGCTGGGGGCAGAGGAGAGAAGACATGCAACCTGCCCCTGAAAATGGCGGAATGGGCCAGGAAGCCATCTTCCGCATCTCCCCGCGGGTGTCCCCCAGCCCTGGCACTGGCCTCCAAACTGGCCTCCACTCCAGCCCCCTGAGCACCTTTTCTGCCTAGGAACAGAGGGGGGACATCTGCCTCATCTAGCACCTTCTGATGCTCCCTCACTATTAGAATGAAACTCTCACTTGCCGCTGTCCTTGCCCCCCTGCTTCCAGAAGGGGCACCTTGTGCCAACAGCTCCTTACTAAGTCTGTGCGTGCAAGGGAGAGAGGTTTCCTCTGGAAACCAGGATCGATTGGGGGGGGGGGGTGTCAAAGCCCCTGTGGGAGTTGCCCCCCCTGGTCCCACCTAGGCAGCTATCCACCAAGCAGGGCCAGGGTCTGTCTGAGGGCTCAAGGGAGGCCACCATGTGGACTGGATATGGAAGAGGGACCCAGGAGGGAGCCGGGAGGCAGGGATATAGAAAGTACCAGGAAGCCACCTGCAGAGCCGTTTGTGGACCCCCCACCTGCAGCCAGGCCTACACGGAGGCGACCCTAACCGATGTCCCATGCATGGCCTCCTCCCAGACTGGAGGCCCAGCAAAGCCAAACAATGCGGTGAAGGAAAATGGGGTGACCAGGGACGGGCCGCCAAGGCTGCAGCTGAGCCCCGGCAGTCTGCACAGGATGGAGGCCGGACCCGCCTCCCGGAACGGCCCTATGAGTAGCACAGCCAGGGGTGGGACACCTGGGGGGCCCTGAGAGGACCGGCCAGCAGGGAGGGGGCGTCCAGCGCTGGCACCGCGGGGCAGCCGGAAAGCCGTACACGCAGGGTCGTTCCAAAGAAAGCAGCAGGACAAGGCACAAACGTGCAAAAACACAGCCGCCCGTGGCCGTGCAGAGGACACTCTGGCCCCCGCAGCTGAGGAAGCGCGGGCGGGCGCTCTCGGGGGTTGCCGACCGGGCGGGGGTCCGCTCGCGCTCCCGAGGCGGCGGCTCGTTCGTGGGCAACGCGGCGAACACACCACCCACGGGCACTGAGGACTGAGGCAAAGAAAGCGGGGCCCGCGCGGAAGAGGGGGCCCCACGGCCGGGGCTGGTTCAGAACCCAGAAGCCCAACCCGTGCGGAGCCCAAGGAGTCGCGGGAGCCCGAGGGAGCCAACCGGGGCCGACTTCCTCCGCCGGATAAGGGCGCGCTTCTGCCTCCTCCGGACCCGGCTCGTCCCTGCCCCGCTCAGGGCCAGGACCCGGTGCTCTGCCCACGAGGCCGGAGCGCGGCAGGGGCTTCGCCTCCCGCTCAGCCTCCGTCTCAGCCCGCAGCGAGGCCGGGAAGGGAGGTGACGGGCGACGCGCGAGCCTCCTGCCTGCGGCCAACGCGACTGTCAAAAAGCCCGGGGAGTCTGTGCACAGGTTCCTGGAACTAATGGGCGGCGGGAGCGTGCAAGTCCAACACAAAACACCCGCTGTGCTGCGGTTTACCACTATGAACAGCTGAGTGCGGAATTTAGAAGTAGCCAAAATGAAACAGGCACAAAGCCAGCCAAGCCGACACTGTACGACACAACACAGACCGGTTCAGACGCCGAGAGGGACACCAACGACAGAGGGATCAAGCCGCCGCCGGGAGGACACAATGAGCTCAGAGACCTGCGCGCCCAACGCAGGAACACCTGAACGTGCCAGCAAACGCCAGGCCCTACGGGGAAACAAAGAGCAATAGGGAAATAGTGGGGTTAGCGCCCCACTTTCCTCGGCCGACACGTCATCCAGACCGAAAACCAACAGGAGTCGCAGGCGGTGAGCACCGGGACCTGATGCGCCTAAGGGACGCGCGGCAGCGCAGAGCGCAGATGAGGCCGCAAAACCAGCCTTAATAAACTTCCGAGGACTGAAATCATACCGAGAATCTCTTCTGACCACAGTGGTATGAAACTAGAAATTAATTACACAAAGAAAACTGGAAATTTCAAAAATATGTAGAGACTAAACAACATGGTACTGAACAACCAGTGGGTCAAAGAAATCAAAGGAAAATGTTTAAAAATGGAAATACAACATACCAAAATTGATGGGCTGCAGCAAAAGCAGTTCCAAGAGGGAAGTTCATAGTGGTAGATATTACCTCAAAAAAAACCAAGAAAAGTCTCAAGTAAACCACCTAACTTTACACCTCAAGGAACTAGGGAAAAGAACAGATGAAAGCCAAGGAAGGAAATAAAGATCAGAGCAGAAGTAAATGAAATAGAGACTGAAAAGATAATAGAAAAGATCGATGAAATTAAAAACTGGTTTTTTGAAAGGATAGATAAAATCAGCAACCTCTAGCAAGATTTAGCAAGAAAAAAAGAACTCAAATAAATGAGAAACAGAAGAGAAGTTACAGCAGATACTGCACAAATACAAAGGATCGTAAGAGACTACTATGAACAATTATACACCGATAAATTGGAAAACCAGAAGAAATGGATAAATTTCTAGAAATGTACAACCTGCCAAACCCGAATCCTTGGAGTCAGTGGAAAATTAACGGAAAATCTGAACAGACAGATTACCAGCTAGGAAATGGAATCAGCCATCGAAAACATCCCAGCAGACAGAAATCCGAGGTCAGAGGGCTTTACCGGTGGACTTGACCAACCATGTAAAGATCGACACCAGCCCTTCTCAAACCCTTTCGGAAACAGAGGGCGCAACTCCTGCATTTCATGAGACCCTCTTCCGCCTGACACCAAAATCAGGCAAGGATGCCCCCAAAACTCAAAACAACGAAAACAATATCCCTGATGAACACAGATGCAAAAATCCTCACCAAAATTTTAACACCCCAAATCCAACAATACATTAAAAAAGATCATACGCTGTGTTGGAGTGCGATTTACTCCAGAGACGCAGCGTGGTTCAGCATCCCCAGATCAGCCCACGTGACACACCACGTCGATAAAACAAGGGATAAAAGCCACATGTCCACCTCAGTAGATGCATAAAAAGGGTTGGACAAAGTTTAACATCTACCGAAGATAAAAATTCACTAAAGCAGGCATAGAGAGGATCCACCTTGACGTAACAAAGGTCGTGCGTGACAAGCCCCCAGCCAGCTTCACACTGGGGAAAAGCTGAAAGCTTTCCCCTAAGAGCAGGAATAAGATAAGAATGTCTACTGTTCCACTCAGTTCAACATAGAATCGGGAGTCTTAACAAGAGCAATTAGGCAAGAAAAAGAGATAAAAGACTTCCAAATTGGAAAGGAAGAAGTAAAACGATCACTATTTGCAGAGGGCATGATATGTACAGAAAACCTTAAAAAGACTTCATAAAAAAAAAAAAAAA
>RCUC01115279.1:0-10018 GCA_003697995.1 Taxidea taxus jeffersonii
CCCTCCCACATTCTGGGCCTCAACCACCTTCTAAACTTTCCTCCCACCATCTCCCGAAGGAGCATCCTATTTATTTGAAATGAATCTCCGTGTCTACAATGAGACAGATACTCTGTGAGCCTCTGGTTAAACAGCACAGTCCACAGTCCCTGCCGCTGAGAGACAGTCCACAAATAAATACACAAGCACATGAGGAATCACACACTGTGATGAGCGCTACAGGAACAGGCTAAGGTCCGCGAGAGGGGGAAACGCGGTCGGAATGGGGGAGACCGCTGCTCTGATGCGCAGGGAGGTGTGTGGAGTGGGAGCTTGAGACTGCCTTGGAACGAGGGACAAACACCCAAGTCTCACCAGGCAGGTGGTGCCAGAGGCTCAGCAAAAAGATGCCGGAGGACTTTGAAAAAAGGCATGGCTGTTGGCTCTGTGAGCCAACTTAAGGGGAACATTAGGGATGCTGCTTCGTTCACGAACCCGATGGTGAGCTCCCTGAGGCAAGGGCGTCAGGTTGTTTCTCACCTGGGTGTTCTGGCCCTGGCTGAGTGCTTTCTGTTTACTTATTCATAAAGATGCACTCGGTTACACAGAGGGCAAGCTGTGACCTCTGCAGAGGCAGGTGTCCCCTGAGGCGACTTTATTCCCGCACCCTCCCCTTCCTGTCCCCTTGCCCCCCCCCCCCCCGCTGCTGTCCCAGGGAGCCCTGAAGATAATGCACGTCCAGAAGGACCACTGTCTGCCCGGATCGCGCACCACGTGCTGTGGGTCTGGGCTGTGAGTCCAGAGCCTATCTGTACGCTGTAATTTTTGGCTTTTTGTGTTCCAGTGAGTGAACACTTTCCTCCAAAGAAAATCTTGGGTGTAGACCAGGTGATATGGACGACAGCACAGCGGAGTGGGGCTGGGCCCTGATCACACACAGGCTGGAGCCCCCAGTCCTCCCCCAGGGGCTTCTGGAGACAGCTGACTTGACCACACCCCCCTGGCCCAGAACTTCTCTGGGGGAGAGGGGTCCCTTCTGGCCCCATGAATGCCAGGGTGTGCCTGTTCCCTTTCTGCCTGGGCTCTGGCCTTGGGTGATGGAGCACTCCGGAGTCGGAGCCATTGCGCACCAGGCACAACCCTGTCCATCAGTCCATTATCCCCCTGGATGCACAGGGCTGACCAGGCTTGGGTGTGAGACTGTGGGCCTGCTGGCCCCAGAGCGCTGCTTTTCCCCATTCTGCCTGCAGGGGGCAAGCGTGCAGCTCCCTGAGGCTGTCCTTGCTGCACTCTTCCTCTTCTGGGGCTAAGGGAGGGAGCTGCCATGAATAAGGGGGAGGGGACTGCCATGGACAGGGGTGAGGGGAGTCTCAAGCCATACCCGCTGAGTAGCAACAGGTCCCCCAATTGCAAGGAAGGGAGCCTGGGAGAGGATGAGAGATGGTGAGCAGATGGACGGAGGGCAAGAGGTTTGGGATCCGCCTCCCACTCTGCCTCCTGTCTGCTGTGTGACGTTGGGTGAGTGGCTGAACCACTCTGAGCTTCTCTTTCAGCATCCATAAAAGCCCCTTGCTATGTTATTGTGATGAGCCAGTGAGAGAATGTGAGTGGAATTAGTCAATAGGAGACACGAAGCCTGTGGCAGATGTCTGTAAAACACGTCACCACGGCAAGGAGATGCGATGGGATGTGTGGGAGGAGATGTGCAGAGCACTGCGGTGGGGGGGGGGGGCATGCAGGCAGCTGCTTTGGTGGCAGCTCTTACAAGGTTGCCCACCAGGTTCCCGTGGGTCCCACTTCGTACACAGCACGGTTCTAAGTACTCTGTGTGAGTCCCCTCCACTCAACACTCACCGTAACCCTAGGAAGCAAGTACAGTTATCCTCGTGTTACAGACGAGGAATCCAAGGCACAGAGACGTGAAGCAACCTGCCCAAAGACACACAGCTAGTCACCAGAGGAGGTGGACACTCAATCCGAGCTCAGAACCACCTCACGGCTGAGCTCTGGCCACTCGCAGCTGGGGCCCATGTGCCAGAAGCAGATGTTTCTGCCATCTCCCCCACGCCCTACTAGGCTCTGTTTGCTGGAGCAGTGCCAGATCTGGGGTCAAGAGATCAGCGTTTTAGCCCCCACGTCTCCACTCGAAAGCTCTCTGGCTTGGAAGAACACAGCTCCCTTCTCCAGACCTCAGTCTGGAGTAATAATAACATTATTATATTATATTATTATATTATATTATATCAGTAATATAACATACCAGCAGGGGGAAGGGTGTTGGCTGGACCTTGTCAGCTTTGGGGTATGAGGACAGGATCTGAACAGCTACTAGGAAGAGCGACAGTTCGGAAATAGTGAGAGCCAAGTCAGAGTCACCTGTGCTTGGGGGAAGCGCCATTCCCAGCATGGAGCCTAGTGAAGAAGTGTTCTGGGACGTCCTGACTCATCCAACATTCTGAACACCTGACTGTGGTCACCTTCGCTTTAGAGGAGTGGGGAGGGGAGCAGGGAGTGAAGGCAGAGGTAAGAACTGTGTGCTCTGGGACCTTCCCTGGGCCTCTAACTCTAGTCCTGCTTTCGTTTTCAGGGCTCCTTTCCTTTGGGGTCCAGGCTGTTTTCATTGCCTGGGATGTTTGCATCTGCTGTGCCTTATCTGCCTGGTCAGTCTCTTCTCAATGGAAGCCTGGGGACACCTCCTGTAGAAAGCCCTCCTGGATTAGGTGCCTTGACTCTGGTTTCCACAGTCCTGGGCTGACCTCTACCTTGGGGGGCTGAGTGATATCCTGGGGGCAGGGGCATCACTCACTGCTATCCTTCCCAGCATCCTGCACCCAGTGGGGCAGGGAGGAGGAGCACAGACATAGGAGAACAAGGTGTGATTCTTTCTGTCTAATACGAGATATTCATGTTCAAGGCCTATCCGCCCCATCACAAGCACCTGGTACCATGGAGACTGAAATCCAAACCCCTAGCCCGGAAGCGTGGGACACCCACCCGGCCCACTGCCCTCACCTCCTTCCCTGTGGCCACACCAGTCCTCTTGCTGGTCCTCGGGCATGCCCAGTTCCTTTCCACCCAGTGCCTTCTCGTAGCTTCTTTCCCAGGAAGCTTCACACGTTTGAGCCCTTGTCATTTAGACCCTGGCTCCAAGGCTGCTGTCCAGAGAGACCTACCCTGGCCACGGAACTCAGAGCACTGGGTCACCACTGTGTTATGGCTATTCCCAGCGCATGTGTGTTTTTATCCTTCTTCCCCTCTAGAACATAAACCCCAGAGGGGCAGGAACCTGGGTTGTCCTTTCCTTCCTTGTCTCCACAACACTCAAAATAATGCCTGATTCAGGGCAGGCTTTCAATAAATATCTACCTTATGAAAAAATGAAAAGTAAGTTCCCTTCTAGCACTAACCACCTGTGATTAATGGAAACCACAAACTCTGTTTTTCATTTGGATGGAAAAGAAGGTCTGCTCTTGCGTGTCATTCAAAGAAGCAAAAGAGAGGGGCGCCTGGGTGGCTCAGTGGGTTAAGCCTCTGCCTTCGGCTCAGGTCATGATCTCAGGGTCCTGGGATTGAGCCCCACATTGGGCTCTCTGCTCGGCGGGGAGCCTGCTTCCCCCTCTCCCTCTCTGCCTGCCTCTCTGCCTACATGTGATCTCTCTCTGTCAAATAAATAAATAAAATCTTAAAAAAACCCTTAAATTAAAATGATTAAAAAAAAAGAAGCAAAAGAGAGTGGCAATATTCTTTCTCCCTCCCTCCCTCCCTTTGTCCCTCCCTCCCTCTCTCCCTTCCTTCCTTTCTTCTTTCCTTCCTTCCCTTTCCCTCCCTCTCTCCCTCCCTACCTCCCTTCCTTCCATTTCTCCTCCCTCCCTCCCTCCCTCCTTCCTTCCCTCCTCTCTCCCTCTCTCCTTCCTTCCTCTCCTGTGATGGGCAGGAGCTGCCTTCCCATCCCGGAGCTGCAGTGGGACCTACCACCTGGTGGTCTCAGTCCTGACCCAGATTTATCTTACCCCCCCATCCCACCCCCCCGCCATCCACACCCCCACGGCTGCCTCCTTAAGCATGCTTCCCCGACATCTGGAACCAGACACTAAGTGGATGATCGCTATGATTAAACCACCTTTTAATTATTCAATGAGATGTCAAAGGTATGCGCCATTGTGACATTATAATGGACTCTGACTCCCTCGCAAATGTCGAGAAAGGCAGGGGACCATTACCTTGTCAAAATGTTCCCTCCTAGTGACTTTATTTCCCGTACACCAACTAATTTTTCAAGTAGCACAGAAAGGTGGAGTGAAGCGTGGTGGTTGACAAGGGCACTCGCTCGTAGTGATTTAGGCAACACAAGGGTTTGGTTGATTCTGTCTGGATATGACAAATCGCCCACTTTTGGAAATTCATTGACTCTCAAACAAAAAGAAGTTTTAGGGGTAATCAACCAACATTCTTGGTTGCTCACTGGGCAGAGGGGCTGAAGGTGGGCAGAAGCATGGGGCAAGGATGGGGCAGGAACAGGAGAAAGAGCACAGTGGTATGGTCCTACCAAGGCTTTGTTTGATTAATGAGATGAGCACTGACTGAGGATTTACTGTGCCAAGTACAGTACCAGGTGATGGCCCACATGGAGAGGTGGGACATGGACACACACACGTGCACACACACACACACCCAAAGGCAGCAGGGAGTGTGGTTTGGACTGGAAGTAGTAAGAGCCCCTTCCAGGCCCAGAACTGTCTCCAATAACTTGTGCAACTTTGGATAAGTCAGCTCTTGGGGCCCTGGTTGACTCAACTCTCCAAGGTTGTGTTTGAATTGTTTCTAAGACACACTGCTCTAGCCGACTGACTCCGTGCCCCTTGCCCTCGCTGATGATGGATCAGCATGCCTCCACGGGCCACTGACTCTGAAAGCCACACTTCGCTAGGACCCTGGGGGGATGAAGACAAATCTGACAAGGTTTCTGCTTCCAGGAAACTCAGATAAGGGCCCGGACCCCAAGACCAACAGGGAGCAGCAAAGGATAATTCCTGCTTGTTGACGGTGGGGGAGACGGGAGTTCAGGGAAAGGAGCAATCATAGCGGGCTCTGGAAGCTGCCAAGGTTCCTTGAAGGGGAAGGCAGTGACTGCTTTGTGCGGCAGGGTGCCTGGAGGGGTAGGGGAGGCAGAGGGTAGGCCTGGCTGGGGAGAGTGAAAGGTGAAGGAGGACATGATGGAGATGAGTGGGAGGGGCCGGTGAAGCAACCAGTCACTGGTGCTGCCTCCAGGCACCAAGGACTCATCGATTCTGTTTTTTGGGGATGGTGGGGGGACAGTGAGCACTCAGAAGCCATTCTCTCTTCTCCCAGCCACAGTACTCAGACCTCACTGTGTAGGCTTAGAGGGCGATGTCTCAAAGGACATGTGACCCAAGCTGTCAACTGGATGCTCGCTCCTGCACTTTCACTTAAATGCACTTAGACCTGGGCAGGAGAAGTGCCTGGTGTTCATTAATTCCAGGGACCAGGCCCTGATCTGACTGAGAGGTTATTACTGCCACCTTATAACCCTGTGGTTCCTTAGTTCCTGCCTTTTCTCAGCCTGGTTTTCCAGCATGTGTGCATGTTCATCTGCATGCATGTGTGTGTGTATGCATGGTACTTGTGTGGGTCCTACCTCCCTAACTAAAGTCTAGCCTAGTACCATGTTAGGTATAGGAAATCCTCATTTGGTGGTTGTTTGATTAAACAAAACACTGTCAGGACTATTGATTCTGTGATCTCCATGATATCCTTCTAATATACTTCCTTTTGCTTAATTTAGGAAGGGTCAGCTTCGACTGCTGACCAATGAGCCCCAAATGAGAGCTATCCATCCATCCATGTATCCATCCATGCATCTATCCATCCACTCATCCATTCTTCAAAAAATCCATCCATCATCCATCCATCCATCCACCCATCCATCCACCCATCCATCCATCATCCATCCATGCATCCATGCAATCATCCATCCATCCATCCATCCATCCACCCATCCATCCACTCATCCATCCATCCTTCCAATAATCCATCCATCCATCCATCCATCCATCCATCCATCCATCCATCCATCCATTCATGCAATCATCCATCCATCCATCCATCCATCCATCCATCTACCCATCCATCCACTCAACCATTCATTCACTCCCTGGACTACTACTGGGGTTTTTAGGACCAGTGGGAAATAAGTGAGGACAGACAAGGAACACATAGTTAAAGGGAACTGAGGAAGCCATAAGGAGTTTAAAAATTAATCCTTTAACAACAAGCAATTGAGTATAAAGTAACAGAACACATATGGCCCACTGGATAAAGAAGCATCAGGGTCAGCTGGGGCTTACTGGGGAGTAGGGTGGGGTGGAGAGGGTTTTGGAGGAACTGATATTTTTTTAAGAGCAAAGTTTAAAGGAAACCAACACATAGCACCATGCCATATGATTTTATATAAGTGAATTCCCGTGTTTCCCAACCACTCCATGAAGTAGGTGTCAGCAACCCCATTTTGTGGAAACTGAGGCTCAGAAAGTTTGGGCAGCTTGACGTAGGTCACATCTATCAAATAGCAGAACCAATATTCAAACTCGGATCTTACTGCCTCTAACAGTCTTAATCTCTCCACTACCCCAACCCACCTAAGACTACTGTGCACCTGGGGTAAATGGGTGCCCTCCCTGGGACGCAGCTTCCTCCTCTACAGAAGGAGAACAGGTATGATACCTCCTGTCTTTTGTCTGCAGGAGCCCACATGCCTTGCATTGTGAGCAGTGCCCTAAAAGAGTTGTTCTTGCAGCTTGGTTCCCTTGGGCCCCTGTGTTTCGCCAGACTCAGACCAGTTTTTATGTCGACTTTTTGACTTGAGCTCCTGGCGCCACGCAGGAAGTAGGTATTTTGACCCCTTACCCATACACAGTGCAGGCTTGCCGACCCCAGTTTTTGCAGGAGATTTCCCACTCCCACCTGGAACCTCTAGAGGATACCTAGCTTCCTTGTGCTCTGACTGGAGTTTTCTACCACTCTTTAATAGAAAGGGCAGTTTCTCTAGAGTCCTTTACACAGAGGCCCTGTGAACAGATTTTTAACCATGCTCCCTGAGCAACAACCCCTACACACACATGCAAACACACACACACATTCCATCCCCTAGCCTGGAACCTAGGACCTGGCTGCCCCCACCTCCCCCAAAGGCAACGGTGTGGTTACTACCTCGAATTTAAGGTCTTCCATTGTTTATGGAATCTGAGGATAGGCTTTCCTTCTTTCCTTCCTCTCTCCCTCCCTCTTCTGTCTCCCTCCCTCCCTGCCTGCTTTCCTGCCTTCCTTCCTTCTTGTCCACCTGCCTGCCTGCTTTCCTGTGTTCCTTCTTGTCTATGTACTTTAAAATATTGGGAATGGTGGTAAAAATATTTTCTTGTTTGAAACAGGAGAGTCCTAATCAGCATAGACAGCCTCATGGTCCAAAGTTCCACCACTTGTTGATTCTTACAGGAAGCAGAGGCGAAGAGTTTCAGATCTGAGCCCATGCACACTCCCTGGTCCCAGCAGGCTTTGCAGTCCAGGTTGGAAGCCCTCCTCTCCAGACATGTGAATTTTTCTTTCCCCACTAATGAGCCCCTGCATTTAGCCTTCACTCTAACCACACACTGATCCCATTTACAACTTTTACTGTCCACAGTGATTTTTTTAAATCTATAAACTAATTCATTGCAAAATCAATTGGTTAAAAAAATATCTTAACTTCTTCTCTACCCACCCAAACAAACCTCTAGGTTGGCAAGTTACTTCCATTAAAAGGAAGAAAACCCTTTGATCATGTAATCATTTTTATGTCTTGTGATGATAAGCCTGCATACTGATTACAGAGCTAATTATGTTATAATGAGCCCATTTCCTCATCCTAGTCCCTCTCACTTGAGGGAAAAGTTCCCTGGCTCTTCTCCCTGGGAGGAACCAGACTCTCTGCCCATCCTCTCTCTGCAGTGCTTCCAGAATAGCCTTTTTGAAATGCAAATCTGAGGCTGTCAATCCCACACTTCCTGTTTTAAATTCTTCTCTGGTCCATGGTCCACTATCACCTTGGGGGGGCGGGTGTCTCAAACTCACGTGGGCAGTATTGGGCCTGCATGAAAGGGTTTTGTTTGGGCTGCATGGAATTTTAAACTTTGCATTTTATTTTAAAGGCTTTATTAATTTTTTATTTAGAGAGACAACGTGAGCAGGAGTGGGGTAAGAGGGAAAAGGAGACAGAATCTCTAAACGAAACGCAGTCCTCCTTCTCAGGACCCTGAGATCACAACCTGAGCTGAAATCAAGAGTCCAACACTTAACCTAACCAGCTGCCCACCCAGGCACCCCAGAACTTTGAACACTTTAATTAGGATGTCTGTTGGCTAATAGCCTTCCTGACCCTATCTGCTTCTTGCTTGGTTATTCCTTACATTACCTGTCTGAGCCTTAAAGACAACTTCATTTCCAACCCTCAGTGAAGGCTGGATGATAGCTCTGCCAAGATGAACAGTTTCTGGAAGAATATAACTAGCTTCCCTTTATTGAGCAGCTACTATATGCCAGGCCCCGCGGTAAGCACGTTTCAGACATGATTTCATGTGAACTGCACAATAATGAATAATGCCTTGCAGGGCAGGCTGTTAGGTCCCCATCAAGGAGACTGGGGCTTGCCTATGGTCTGAAAGCTAAGAAAAGGCTGTGGACCATGGATTCAAGTGCATCTGGCTTATAACCTCTATGCTGAACAGACTTGCATTTCCAAATCGGGGACAGGCCTGCCCTTGGTTGGTAGCTTGCTGTTTGCAGTGACTATACCCCCTTGTCATATCCCTCTCCCCTAGACTTCTTTGTCAGCCCTCTCCTGGTTTCCCTCCCACCTCCCTGACCCTTCCTTTTCCAGCTTCTCTGCTCCTTGATTCCTGAATGTTAGCATGCCCAGCGCCCGGTGCTCAACTCACTACTCGCCTCTGTCTGCACACTCTCTCTCCTTCCATGACCCTGTGCCGTCTCATGCCTCCTAACTCTGCCATTTCACCATGACTCCTGAATCCCTATCTCCTGGCCTGACCTGTCCCTGAGCACCAGGCTTACATGTCCAAGCATCCACTAGGACGCCACTCATTTCAATCTGAGCATGGCTGAAATGTTGAGTTCTACCTACCCCCTCCACACATACCTCTCCTGTCCCCCAAATCTACTGTCCTCCAGCCTGTCCCTTCTCAGTGTGTAATACCAGCATCAGCCCAGTAGCTCAGGCCCACAACCTGGGAGTTCTTCTTGAGTCTTTTTATCACACTCTGTAGCCAGTCCAACACCAAGTCCCATTACGACTTCTTTTATTGGGTCCATCCTCAACTGGATCACTCTCCCCATCTCCACCATCAAAACCTGACCCAGTCCACAGCATTTCTCATCCCAAATACTGCCTCTGCATCCTAACCTGTCATCCTGCCTCCGTTCTTATCCAACCTTTGAAGCCAGAGTGATCTTCTCAGAGAATATATTAATTCAGGTGCTCCCATAGTTTTACACCCTATCAATGACCTCTCACTGCCCTGGGAATCATCTCCACATTTAGCCCAGCTGACAAGGCTTGCCACAGTTTAGCCCATGTCTACCTCTCCAACATCAGTTCATATCACTCTCGCCTTCTTTGTCTCTGCTCAAGGCATATAGGCCTTCTTTCCATCTCTCCAACAGCCAAGTTCATTCTCATTTCAGAGCCTTTGTGTTGGGTCCCTTCTACCTGAGACTCTGCCCCTAGATTTTCCCCCACTTGCATCCCTCTATCATTAAGGTCTCAGTTCAAATGTCCCCATTCCAGAAAAGCTTCCTGACTACACAGCTGAAAGCATCCTGCAAAGCCTCTCTCTATTACTCCATATGCTCCCATCCTAGTCCATTGTCTTCAGAGTCTTTAATATCATCTAAAATTATTTATGCTTACCATCTATCTCCAGTGCCCCACCACCCCCATCTTCTAGACTATAAGCCCCATGAAAGCAGGGAT
>ML098619.1:0-11845 GCA_003697995.1 Taxidea taxus jeffersonii
GTGGTACTGTTCTTCAGGATTCACCGCATGGAAAGCCCAGGCGTGATGTTCAAGCCTCTGCTGAGCCAGCTCAGGGCCTTTGGATCAGGAGAGAACTTGTAGAACTTCCAAATCTATCCTTTATGGCCTTGTGGCTTTGGGTCACTCAATGAACTAAAGTTTCCTCAGCTGTAAAGTGGGTAATGGTAGCTTACTGAGAGTTGCACAAATTAAATAAATACTAAATGAACCACTCTGCCAGGCTGTAGTGTCTCCAGCCTCCGATCCATTTCTCGCCTTTCCCCTGCTCTGCTCTGCACTGCAAGTCAGTGGACTTCTGCAGACTGCATTTCCGGGGTTCCCAGCTTCCAGTGGGAGTTGGCCAATGGTGAATCCTGATTGCTCATTAGATTTGTGGGAGAGAAAGAAGACAAAGAATTTCCCCTCCCCTGTCTCCTCTGCCTTGGGTATGTTTCTGACACAGTCTGTCTTCTTCATGGCCCCAGTTCCTGTTGGTCAGGTGCACCATGGTATTAACTTCTGCCATGTAACCCTGGCCCCTGGGATTTCATAATTCCACCTCCTCTCTCTCCCCTGGGCCTAGGAGTATTAATCCCAGGTTCCTGCTTTAGGAATCTCTGCCTTGCTTTAACACGCCCTGTTTAGCCTCTCAGTTCTGTCATCACCCATATAACTGATACCCTGGGTTAAATTAAATGTTTTACAAGTTCAAGTGGCTCAGTTTCTTGCTTAGTCCCTATGACCCCCTAGCATAGTAATGGTACCTAGTACGTATTTGTTTGGCTTTGTTGAAATTTCTTATACTCATACTTTAGAATGAGATTATTAAAGAAACCCAGAGCTGGGCAGTAGGTGAAACAGTAAAAACAGATTCCATTTAGGGACTACTGCAGTAGAGGAAAAGAGACCTCGGCAAAAAAACAGTGGTCCGTTCCAAATACAGTCTGGACAAGTAAGGATTATATAGCCAAAGAATGGGGTTGGGTGAGTGGATGGAAAGTTGTTAAGGGGGGTAGGGAGGGAGCCCTAATAGGATTTTTGCTGAGGGCAGGCCAGGGTAATCAGACATCAAGACTCAGAGGTGAGGAATTTGATCAGATATTAAGAATGGGAGAGGGGCTCTCTAAAATGCCTTAGCAAGATGCTTGCAACAACTAGATGATGCAGGTCTGACAAGGATGGACATCAAGATCAAGGCCTACAGGATTAGAGAGCCTAAAGTTAGTCAAGAAGAGAGTCTTTGTCAATATCTAAATATATTTTGCCGATCAACAAAAAGAAATGATATGTATGGTATTATAAAGGACATGGTAGCACCTTAACAAAACAATTTCAAATTTCTCTTTATACCTTTTATTCAAAATGTCTGGAAACCGAGGAATAATAACCAGATGAGCAAAAACAGCATAAACACTATTTCTTTTCATATACATCAGTGGCATTAAATATCATGTCCCTGAATGCAACGTTAAGAGCATTTCATTTGGCCACAAAGTGACCCATATACTATGGGCTTCATTCACCACTAGAATGCAGAAGTAGAAGCTGAAGAACTATTCCCTCTATTACCGTAAAAGAGAGGATAGATAATCAAATAATACTTCATTTCCCCTTTGGCTAATCATCCCTCTCCACCTTCCCAGTAGCAGCCTCATAGCAATGGGACATGAACCTGTCAGAGCGCTTCATTATCATCCTGCAAAAGCCCAGTTCACTCGTTCTCGATCAATGTCATCAATGACCACTGAAGCTCCTCAGAGAGTCACCTCCCAGTCCCTATGAACCTTTCCCATTATCTTACTCCCACATTCAACCCATTTTTGAAGCATCTCTACACAAACCATTTATTCTCCACAGCCATGCTCTCAGACTAGCCGTGATCTCAGGCCAGCCATGATCTCAACCTCAACACTACTGACATTCTGGCCTGGATGGTTCTTTGTTGTAGGGGCTGTCCTGTGGCCTCGATCCACTGGATGTCAATATCACTCCCCACAAAGTGTAAATCAATGTTTCTGGATATTGCCATTTTGTCACCAGCACGCCGCCACCCCTGACCCCCGTTCTTCACAGGAAAGTTAACCTGTGACAAATAACAGGAAAAGCTTGGTTTGAGCTCAGCCACCAACTCACACCTGCACAGATGGACCATGGAGTGTCCAACAGTTACCTCTACCTCATTACGCTAAAATTTCCGCCCAAGAGGGAGCACAAACCTCATTAACATAACGTATGATGCATGTATAGGCCTGTTTCCCAAGTACACATGCATGATCTTATCCCCACCTCCACATATGATGACAAAACCTCCCTTTCTGAATATTCATTGTAACCCTAAATAAAAGGAACCCACTTCCCCCACTGGGGGACCTGCAGCTTTGGAACTTATTCCCTATGATCTTCTTACTTGCTGCAAATAAAGTTTCCTTTGTGTGAAAATTCCACCTGGTATAGTCTCTATCTGCAACTCACCAAGGTGCAAACTCATGTTAGTTAGGTTACAAAATGACCTGTTGGGGGGGAGGACATTATTGTCCCCACTTAAGACTCACTGTCTTAGACTAGAGTCTGGAGACTCTTATGGTTGCCTTTCATCAGAGACCTCTGTTATCTCCCCTTTGTTTGTATGATCTAGTTTAATGTCTGCAACAGCCCATGAAGAATTTGACAGCATATAAAACCTGTTGTGAACTAGCTCCTACCTCTCTATAGCTTAATCTCCTGCTCCCATGTACCAAGCATCTTATGCTCCAATCGCACTGAAAACTGCTCTTTCAATACTCCAGATTCTTCTAGGCCTCAAAACTTTTGCAGAGGTGGTTCTTGCAGTCAGGTAAGCATATGGTATCTTTCTTTTGGAAAACCCCCGCTCATCCCTAAATGCTTGGGTGAAATGCTCTGTTACCATTTCCTGATGTCTTTAGGTACAATTATTAACTGTCTCCATTAACTGAACTCTGTAAGTGTTCTCTTTTTAAAAATAATTATTCTTAAATAAGCCTCAGTTCAGGTGACATTTGATGGGTCACAAGCCGGGTTAAAACCAGAAATTCTTCCCTCATAGGTTTGGACTTGGGAACAGAACACATCATATCAAGTTTCTCTCTGGTGGGTGAGGCTGGACCCTACACCACTTGGAAATTTTTGTTAAAAACTGATCTACAAAGAGAGGGAAAATATGGTAAAGAAGAACAGGAAGGAGGGAAAATACCAAGTCCTGATGAAATGCAAGACCCTGGTTCCAATATTCCTGAAAACCAACATGGTGGTGAGATCCCCCAACAGCCTTAAGTTCACCTTAAGGCTTTTGTTAGCTTGAGTTCAGCTTCTATCACTTGCTAGCAAGTGTCCTGTTTAAGGTACCGGCAGGGCTATTCCATCAAAGAAGGAAAAATAAAAGACCATTTGTTACTGGTCTCAAAACAACCATTAAGATCAGAATTTAAGACGGTGACTAAATAAGGTCTTTTTCTTGTCTCACCAGGCATATTCACGCAAAGGAGAGAATCTGAAATTCTCCTTCAGATACTCATCCTTATAAAATTAGGAGTCTTGAAAAATTTGTTGTTGTTGTTGTTTCTTTTTTCAAATTCTTCACTACTCAACATATGAAGTCTCAAATCAATCTTGGGGGATTCTATAAAATTTTTAACATTTAACAGTACTGGTTTCTAGCTTGTATCTTTTACTCTTCATTTTCCTAAATAAATCTGGCTGATTTTGCCAAGTCGCAACAAAGATGTTTGAAGAAAGAATACATATTTTTTAACCTCCTACTTTTGTGGATAATTTGCCAACTAAAAAAATCTTTGAATTACTTTCCTCTTTAGTAAAGATAAACATGCATGTTCCGGGAGGAGATTATTCTCATTTGAAAAGCCACATTAAAGAAATAGGACATGCACTAAACTAGTAAAAAAAATACTGTGCACCTCTTGACACTGATCAACTGTGGGTTGCCAAATGAGGTACTGGATTAAAAAACAATTTTGCAGGTACTTAGTTGGTTCTTGACACTTGGTTCTTGATACTTGGTTCTTGATAGGGCTTTCCTTCATCGTCCAGATAGCAGAGCCTGCATATTGCTTACTTTTTATTCTCAAAGCCTAGTACAGTTCCTGTCTGTTCACAGATTTTTAATAAATGTCTGTTGAATGAAGAAAAACATCCTGCCACCTCTATTTTTGGTCTATGTCAAAGTTACAGTCATTATCATTCTATTAAAGTCCAGTTCAGAAAACAGAAACTCTATTTGGCATTGCAAACAGGGGATTTAATACAGAGAAATAGTTGCCTGAGTGATGGAAGGTGAAAACACAAGGGGATGCCGTGGTTAAGCCAAAGGAAGAAACCACTTGCAGGAAGTGACCACTTCACCACTGCCCCCTAGAGCTGAGGAAATAGCGGGCACAGTTGGGGTTGTCTTGTAGCTCAGAGCAAAGACCCTCAGGAGCTGATGACCAGAAGAGAAGGAAGAGGGGTACTGCCCCATGTGGCAGCCACTGATGTCTCTGACTCAGGTAGTGCTAAAGGAAGCTAGAAATGAGGGCAACTGCCGCCACTAAAGACATGCCAGGGGGGCACCTGGGTGGCTCGGTTGTCGGGCATCTGCCTTCAGCTCAGGTCATGATCCAGAGTCCTGGGATCGAGCCCTGCATCGGGCTCCTGCTTGGCAGGAAGACTGCTTCTCCCTCTCCCACCCACCCCTGCTTGTGTTTCCTCTCTTGCTTTGTCTTTCTCTGTCCCAATCCGAAGTTTTGTTTTTCTGCAGAGACAAGGTGGTGGTGTAGTCCAACCACAAAACTTGGTGTGTACAGGTTTGCCTGATTTGGGTCCTCAGATCAAGAGTCTTGATGGTCCTGGAGCTTGGTCTGTTGCTGCCCAAGAAGGGGAGCTGAGTCATAATCTTAGGCCCACGGGAGAGGGTAGCTGCACAGCTAACTGCACAGTCATAGTCTGGCCCACTGCTGAATGTAACTCCCAGGCCTATCTGACGAGAAAGCCTGGTAGGAACACCTAGAAGCTGCATGGCCCAGCAACATTTGGGTAGAGATTTCAACAAGTAGAGCTGATGGTCTCCAGAGCAGAGCCAGTCACACTGAAGGAACTTAAGGTTGGCTTGTTAAGACCACAAACAACCTTTTTGGAACTTTGAATCAGTATCCTTACTCTGTCCGGGGGAGAAAGTCTATTTCATAGCCCCACCCACTACTGAGTGTAGCTCCTGGCCATTCCCAATCAGAAAGCCTGATTAAAAGCATTTGGGAAGCTGCTTGGAGTTGGCCCTTATGTTCTACCCAGGCCAAAAAGGTAATTCTTAGCCCCACCCACTGCTGAGTGCAGCTCCTGGCCCCTTCAAACCAGAAAGCCTGATTGGGAGCACCTGGGAGGCTGTCTGAAGCTGACCCTCATGTTTCACTCAGTAAACAGAGTTAATTCATCGTCCCACCCACTGCGGATTTCAGCTCCAGAAAACCTTTGTCCAGAAAACCTGATTGAGAACCCCTGAGAGGCTGCTGGGGTGCTGGGGTTGGCCCTTCCATTTGGCTCAGGCCAGAGAGCTTGTTAATAGCCACATACCCACTCCCGGCCAACCACCACTATAGCTCCTGACCAGAAAGTCCGGCCTGGACACCTGGATGGTGAAATAAAAAAAGTATTTTGAAACAAACAAAAATGAACACACAACATACCAAAACTTATGGAATCAAGCAAAAGCAGTTCTAAGAGGAAGTTCATAACAATAAACATCTACATTAAGAATTTTAAAAATCTCAAATAAGCAACCTAACTCTTTGACTAAAGGAACTAACAAAAGAACAAACTGGGCCGAAAATTAGGGCAGAAATAACTGAAAGAATAGGAAAATAATAAAAAATATTAACAAAACTAAAGAGTTGGTTCTTTGAAAAGATTTTTAAAAATTGACAAACTTCTAGCTAGACTAACGAAGGGAAAAAAGAGAGGACCCAAATCAGCAAAATTATAAATAAAAAAGAAGACATTACAACTGATATTACATAAAAACAAAGGAACATAAGTGGCTACTATGAACCACTATATACCATCAAATTGGACATTCTAGAAGACATGGAAAAATTCTTAAAAAACAGCCTGCCAAGACTGAATTGGGAAGAAACAGAAAATATGACCAGACCAATTACTGATTAAATGCATCATCAAAAATGTCTCAAAGAAGAAAAACTCAGGACCAGATGATTCCAGTGGTGAATTTTACCAAATATTTAAAGAAGAATTAACACCAATTCTCCTCAAAAGTCTCCAAAAAAGTCAAAGAAGAAAGAACACTTCCAAGCTCATATTACCAGGCTGGCAATACTTTGATACCAAAGCCAGAACTACAGGCCGGTATCCCTAATGAGTATAGATGGAAAAATTCTCAATAAAATACTAGCAAACTGAATTCAGCAGTGCATTAAAGGAATCATTCGCCATGATCAAGTAGATTTATCCCTGGGATTCAAGGATGGTTCAGCATATGTAAATCAATAAATATGATATATTACATTAATAGAATGAAAGAAAAAACCATGACCAGCTCACTAAACATAGAAAAAGTGCTTGACAAAATTCAATATCTGTTCATGATAAAAACTTAACAAATTAGGTATATAAGGAATTTACATCAACATAATAAAGGCGATATATGACAAGCCCACAGCTAACACTATACTTGGTAGTGAAAGGTTGAAAGCTTTTCCTCTAAGAGCAGGAAAAAGACAAGTGTGTCCACTCTCACCACTCCTATTTAACATAGTACCTGAAGTCTTAGCTAGAGCAACCAGGCAAGAAAAATAATTAAAAGGCATTAAAATTGGAAAGGAAGAAGGAAAACTGTCACTATTTGCAGAGGACATGATATTATATATAGGAAATCCTGGACTCTACATAAAACCTGTTAATCTAATCAATAAATTCAATTAAGTTGCAGGATACAAAATTAACAGACAAAAATCAGTACTGTCTCTCTACACTAACAATGAATGATCTGAAAAAGAAATAAAGAAAATGATCTCATTTATAATAGCATGAAAAACTGTAAAATCCTTAGGAATAAACTTAACCAAAGAGGTGAAAGATCTCTACATTGAAAACTATAAGACATTGGTAAAAGAAATCAAAGAAGGCAAAAATAAATGGGAAAGGCATCCTGTTTTCATGGACTGGAAGAATTAAAGTTGTTCAAATATTCATGCTACCAAAAGCCATCTATAGATTCAATGCAGTTCCTATCAAAGGTCCAATGGTATTTTTTATAGAAGAAAAAAGCCCCTAAAGTGTATGTGGAATCACAAAAGACACAAATAGCTATTCTTCCTGAGAAAGAAGAATAAAGTGGGAGGAATAACTTCCTGATTTCAAGTGATATCATAAAGCTATGGTAATCTACTACTGTGGTACTGGCATAAAAATTGACACATAAACCAATGGAACAGAATTGAGAGCCCAGAAATAAGCCCATGAAGATTTTAGCTAGTATTTGACAAGGGAGCCGAGAATACTCAATGGAGAAAGGCAGTCTCTTCAATAAATGGTTCTGGAAGAACTGGATATTGATATGTAAAATAAGGAAACTAAACATCTATACCACTCACAAAAATTAACTCAAAATGGATTAAGACTTCAATATAAGACTGGAAATCATAAAACACAGGAAAACCTTCCTTGACATGGGTGATGGCAGAGATTTTTTTTAGGTATGACACTTAAAGTACAAGCAACAACACTGAAAATCAGTAAGTGGGAATATGTTAAACTAAAAAGCTTCTGCACAGCAAAACAACAAAATGAAATGACAATAAATGGCATGGGAAAAAATACTTACAAATTGTGTATCTGATAAGGGCTTAATATCCAAAATATATAAAGAACTTACACTACTCAATAGCAAATAATAAGAATAATAATCCAACTAAAATAGGTTAATGACCTGAATAGACATCTGTCAAAAGAAGATTTATGAATTACCAACAGGTACATGGAAAGGTGCTCAACATCATTAATTTCCAGAGAAATGCAAATTAAACCACAGTGAGCCATCACCTCACACCTCTTAGAATGGCCATCATCAAAAAGATAAGATAACAAAGGCTGGTGTGGCTGTGGAGAAAAGGGAACCCTTGTCCACTGCCGGAGGAAGTAAATTGTTATAGGCATGGTGGAAAACAGGCTCCTCAAAGTGAAAAACAGACATCCTCCGTAAAGCTACAGCTGATGTACAAGGAGAGCCATTGCTATTGCTGATCTGGAGAGATGATGAGGCTAACATCCTGGTTAGAACTCTAAAGATGGTAGATCCCATAGCCAAAGAGTTCTGTGACTCTCTTATTCCTGGTTTTCTGGTCCCTATTGCTGTTTAATAAACTTCTCCCAAACATAGTGGCTTAAAACAATGACATTTTATAATTCTTTTAGATTCTGAGGGTCAGAACTTAAGTTCAGACACAGTGGGATGACATGATATCTGGGACCTCAGATAGGAAGACTTGATGGCTAGAGGCTGGCATCATGAGGAAGGTCCCTTACTTATTATATCCATGAGCTGAGCTGATGGAAGACTGGGGCAGCCAACCAGACCTCTCCATGGGGTCTGGCATCCCCTGAGTAGGGTGTTCTCGGGGTGGTCAACTTTCTGAAATGGTGGTGTAAGACTTGAAGCCCAAGCGTTCCTGTGAGCCCAGAAGGAGCTGTATCCCTGTTATGACTGAGGCCTGTGGCACACAGCATCACTTCTCAGTATTCTACTGGTTGAAGCAGTAGAATACTGCTTGCCTGCCTCAACCAGAGAGTGATTCTACCTCAAGATGGGTCGAGATCACATTACAAAGAACATTTGCAGTTGTGATGGTGTTGTTGCCATCCTGGGAGAAAAGCATACTCAAAAGTATTTTGAAAAAGGAGAAATGGGGTTTTCTTCAAGAAAGAGGGAAAATCTGATATAACCAGGAAGTGTCCTGAAACCCAAGTGTTATGTTCAAATTCTAGATCTGTCTCTCCAATTTTTGTTGTACCATCTTGAAAAGATTACTTCATTTTTTGGCTGCAGTTTTTTTGTTTCTTTAATCTGGCAAATGGATGACACTAACAGCTTTTTTAAAAATGTGAGATTCTTTTATCTTATTGAGTTCAACTGGGGAAAGGATCACAATGAAGGAGTATCTATTGTGTGCATGGCTTAAATAAAAAAAACCCACAAAAAAACAACAGAAGTTTCTAAGGAATCCAAGATAGAAAATGTATGAAAAACAAAAACAATGGGGGTCAAGTGGGATGAAGAAATATTTCAGTTTATAATCATTACATTTTTATTGCTAAAAAAATAATTGGAAATATGTTAATCTAATCCCTACCATTTTATAATAAAAAACCAAGGCCCAGAGAATTAAAGTGAGTGAGGGAAGAAAGCTTCTTTATTAGGGGATTTATAGGAAATAGATTCGAAGAATCTTTTATATTCATTTCAGATGCTAATTTTTGTAGTTACTATCAGGAAAACAAATGAGTATCTGAAGAAATTTAACATAATACTTTTGAGTGATTTAAATTTGTAGAAATATATATCAAATTTTTTGTCTTGGTCTTTATGACTATTTGTATATGCAAGGGATCTGTTAAAAATATAGGGTTCAGTCCAATCCAAGGAAACCCTTGGTCATTCTGAAGCATGGGCTGATGGGTACTGTTTGGGGTCACCATGTAAGCTCAGATTGGTGAGCTCTCTCTATATGTATTTCAGTCTTTGTAGGAGAAAAGAGTTTCCTCTTCTTCTTTTTTTCCTCTTATTTTAACCTAAATAATGAAATACCTCCACCAATGAGTTGGGCCTGGTAATGTGGAGGTCCTAAGGTTGTCTCTAGCAGATCATCAGCAGACATGCAAGGACATGGACCAAAGAGCAGGTTGTAGGACTTTAGTCCTGGCCCTTCGACACTTTGGGTAAATCACAGAATCCCTCTCCTGGCCTTTTCTTTCCTCCGTTTGCAACTGAACCATGCATTATCTTTTTCTTATCATCTCTCAGGGAATCTAGCCCATCACTTGGTGTTCATTAAATGTGTGTTAATTGATTAAAACTTTCACTTGGGAGGGATGTGGAGAAGCATCTTTCAGTTGGAATGGCATGACTGACATCTAATTATCAAGCTTTGCAATAATGGGGACTATGTATTCCCTCAGACCAGAGTAACAGAGTAACATCTCCCTGTCCTTGTCACATTGCTCTGCTAGTTCAGGAAGTCCTCTGCCCAGGCTCATATGTTCTCTTCCGTGAGGTTTTCTGGATCACCAATGACATCTTCCTGCCCTGGGACTCTAGGCAATAGATAGGCCTCCTGGGACAGCAGCTGGTAACACCTCTGTGATTGGATGTCAGTACTCTTTTGCTCTTTAATTCCTGGGAGTGATTTTATCAGCCTTTGGCTCACAGGCTGCCACTCCGGAGGTGGCTGGTTTCATTCTGATCCCCTTTCACTGCCATTTCTGTTCAGTATCATTTTTTCTGTTCCAACTGTCATCTTGATGAAGTGAAAAAAGCAATTTCTCTTCCCTACTTCCAGATACAATTCCCAGAGGGGAAAAGCTAGGACAAAGGTTAATTGGAGAAGTTTGTGTCTGTTCACACTAAAAACTAACTTCTCACTAGACTTAAGGTGAGGGAGGAGACACCCCATAACACCTGCCTCCCCACCCCTGCGATCCACCTATCCCTTGGGGGTAAAGGTGGGACTCACAGCATTAAAAAAGATCTTTCAGAGACAAGATCTCCTAAATCCTGCTTTGTTTCACTCTGACAACTCTGTGCATAATTGATCTGGCTCACTGGAGGAATATGTACGCATATGTGATCTGGCTTTAGAAATTATCATGTATTTTATTTCTGTGTCTTGGTTATAACTAAAAAAAAAATTACTTGGCTAGAATTCCTTATCCTAAGAGTTTTTTTAAAAGTTTTCATTAAAAAAATGTAAATATAGAAAAAAAAACACAGAACAAATTCAATGAAACTTACTTACTTACTTACTCTCTTACTGAGAATATGAAACAGTCAAACCTAGAGAATTTAAGTAGGCAGTGACTTAAGTAAGTCATATTGTCTGTTTCTTTTGCAATTATTTGTTTGCTTTTGTTGTAAACCAGTAACAGTGTATAGATATTTTAAAAGGACAGAATAGGGAAAGAAAATACACGTTACCTTTATGTGATGTATTACTTAACTCTTTATATTTGAGGAAGGATTTCTCCAGCTTGTCCCTTGCTGGTTGTTGCCCAGGGACCATTTTCTGTTCCTAGAGGACACTTGCATTCCTGAGCTGTAGCCCATTTCTCCATCTTTAAGGCTAGCCATGCCTGGTTGAACCCTTCTCACACTTCAAATCTCTCTGATCTCCCTTCTGCCTCATATCTTCTGCTTATTCTTATAGAATTTTATACTTTAAATAGGAACAGTTCCAAAAAGAATAAGATACCTAGGAATAAACTTAATCAAAGAGGTGAAAGACCTGTACTCTGAAAACTATAAAACAGTAATGAATGAAACTGAAGGTAACACAAACAAATGGAAAGACATTCCATACTTATGGATTGAAAGAACAAATATTGGTAAAATGTCCAGAGTACCCAAAGCAATCCACAGATTCAATGCAATTCCTATCAAAATACCAACAGCATTCTTCACAAAACTTGAACAAATAATACTAAAATTTGCATGGAACCACAAGAGACCCTGAATAGTCAAAGTGATTTTGAGAAAGTAAAGTAAAGCTGGAGGTATCACAATTTCAGATTTCAAGATTTACTACAAAGCTATAACAATCAAAACAGTCTG
>ML098619.1:12245-22513 GCA_003697995.1 Taxidea taxus jeffersonii
AAAGCATTCCACTGAATTGGAAGAGATATATGCCAATGATACATCTGATAAGGGGTTAATATCCAAAATACATGAAAAACTAACAACTCAACACCAAAAAAACCAATCTGATTAAAGTATGGGCAGAGCATTTGCAATGACATGGGTGGAACTAGAGGGTATTATGCTAAATGAAATAAGTAAATCAGAGAAAGACAATTATCATATGCTCTCTCTGATATGAAGAATTTGAGAAGTAGGGTGGGGGTTCGTGGGGGAGTAGCGGGGGAATGAAACAAGATGGGATTGGGAGGGAGACAAACCATAAGAAACTCTTAATCTCAGGAAACAAACCGAGGGTTGCTGGGGGGGGTAGGCATAGGGTGGTTGGGTTATGGACATCGGGGAGGGTATGTGCTATGGTGAGTGCTGTGAAATGTGTAAGCCTAATGATTCAGACATGGATCCCTGGGGCAAATAATACATTATATGTTAATAAAAAAAATAAAAGGGAGCCTGGGTGGCTCAGTGGGTTAAAGCCTCTGCCTTCAGCTCAGGTCATGATCCCAGGGTTCTGGGATCGAGTCCCACATTGGGCTCTCTGCTCAGCAGGGAGCCTGCTTCCCTTCCTCTCTCTGCCTGCCTCTCTGCCTACCTGTGATCTCTGTCTGTCAAATAAATAAATAAAATCTTTAAAAAAATAAATAAAATATGAGCAGAGGACTTGAATAGACATTTTTCCAAAGTAGATGTACAGATGGCCAACAAACACATGAAAAGATGTTCAACATCACTAATAATCAGGGAATTACAAATCAAAACCACAATGAGATATCACTAGACACCTGTCAGAATGGCTAAAATAAAAAAAAGACAAAGAATAACAAGTGTTGGTGAGGCTGTGGAAAGAAAAGAACTCTTGTACACTGTTGGGAATGAAAATTGGTGCAGCCACTGTGGACAACAGTATGGAGGTTCCTCAAAGAATTAAAAATAGAAATATCATATGATTCAATAATTCTACTATTGGATATTGACCCCCAAAATGAAAACACTAATTCAGAAGGATATATGCACCCCTATGTTTACTGCAGTATTATTTACAATTGCTAAGATATGGAAGCAACTTAAGATTCCATCAATAGATAAAGAAGATCTGATAAGGAAGATACATGTGTGCATATATGTGTGTGAGAGTGAGTGAGAGAATACTACACAGTCATAAAAAAGATAAGATTGTGCCATTTGTGACAACATGGATGGATCTAGAGGGTATTACCTAAGTGAAGTAAGTCAGGCAGAGAAAGACAAATACTGTATGATCTCATTTATATGTAGAATCTAAAAATGAATGAATAAATGAACAAGAAATTAAATCAGACCTACAGAGAACAAACTGATGGTTGCCAGAGGGGATGGGGAGGCGGACATTGGAAAATGAGGGAAGGTGTGTGGGAAATACAGGCTTCCAGTTTGAGGAATAAATAAGTCATGGGAATAAAGGCATACTATAAGGAAGGTAGTCAATGATATTATAATAGTGTTGTATAGTGATGGGCACAGCACAAGGTATAAACTTGTCAAATCACTATATGGTAAACCAAAAACTAATGTAACATTGTGTGTCAGCACTGTACTCAAATAAAAATTCAGAAGTAAATAAATAGGTGTAGTTTTAAATTTTTTATCTAATAATTTTTAATAAATATCTCAAAAAACAAGTTTAAAATTCCTCCCAGTAAAACCTTATGAAACTGTTAGACTCAATATGATATTTGAAGAACACAGTATGAACACAAAATAAACCAACAAAAAATTCAAGTATTTGGAAAAGTATTTATGAAGTTAAATTTTTTTTCTTTTCTCTAATTTTTAAAATTTTTTTATTAACATATAATGTATTATTAGCCCCAAGGGTACAGGTCTGTGAATTGCCAGGTTATGAAGTTAAATTTTCAATGGTCTTATTTATGGTTATTAGTCTTTTTACTTTTTAAAATTTGATGCTTCTAAAAATGCTTTCTTATGAGGGAATTCTGGGGGTGACAAACTGTTTTGTATCATGACTGTAGTGATGAACTCAAAAGTCTGTGTCTTGTCAAAACCCAGAAACTGAGGCACTCGGGTGGCTCAGTCGGTTAAGCATCCAGCTCTTGATTTTGGCTCAGGTCATGGTCTTAGGCTTGTGGTTCAGTATTGCTGAGCATGGAACCTGCTTAAGATTCTCTCTCTCTCTCTGTCCACTCCCCCTGCTCTCTCTAAAACAAACCCAGAACCTGTATAAAGAGTGAATTTTCTGTATGCAAGCTAAAATTAAAAAAAAAAAAAAAACAACCAAAAGTGAACAAACACAAACACAAAAAAAATCCCACCAGAATGTGAAAAGGACACAAAGGGAAATACAAACTGTAACCAATAAACTTACTGAATTGCAAATGAGCAGAGCCACACTGAGAGAGCTGGAAGAGTAAATAATTAACCTGAGTTATTTTGCAAGACCGTATTTTCCCTGGGTAATGACAAGAAGAATTGTACAAAAGTCCAATACTGTAGTTAGTAAATATTTCTCGCAGAGTGTGGATTCGCAAATCCACTTTATATGGCGAGGTTCATTAAATAAGTAAATATATTTTAACTAAGGTGAGCCAGATTTCTCACTGCTGGGGAATAAAGTTACAAATAAAGGAGGCAGGCTGGAATAAATACTTTGGAATCTGAGACACTGGTATGAACACATTGTTTTTTAATATATGTATTCAAATACTTAGATACAGAAATAAATTTGCTCTGCGTGTATCCACAGCTGTGTGTGTGTGTACATGTGCACACACATATAACTAAGTCCTCTCTGCTGAGAGCGTTTATGACCAATGACACCTTAATACTAATAATTGCGTCTAGCACCCAGATCTTGGTTTCTATATGTCATTCTCCTGTGGATCCTGGAAGAAGTACTTGATTTCAGGACTGAGGCATGAAACATACAAGGTGATCCTGAGGTATCTTACAGTGATAGTAAAGAAATACTCAAAAAAGGATGGAGGGGAAAGTCATGTTGAAAAACAACGGAGCCAATCTGAAAGAGCTCCCACTGGCCAAAGCTGGAACACTTTGAACAACAACAAGATAATAACAGTATTAGGTTATAACTCTAGAATAAAATTAAAATGCATGAATTCATACTGTTATAAATACATTATTCAATAAATAAATAAGGGAGAAGGGGCAGCTCTTCCTTACAGAATTCCAATGAATAAATGTTGAAGAAATGGGAAGAATAAAAAAAATTTCATGACAACACCACAGTAATAATTATTACAGCCAAGAAAAATCCATCAGTGCTAAAATTTGTGGTCTAATGTTGGAGGAGAAACAGGATATTTGTGCAGTCCCCTCTTCCCCACAAAAGATATTAAGTACAAAGTAAAAAATAAAGGTATACTATTTTGGTGATATTCTTCTTTTTGTAGTTTTATGGTTTTATTAACACAAATATGATGTGTTCAACAAGCTGTCTGTTCATTTTCTTTGCTGCCCAGCCTGGCATTGGGATTGGTGACTCTAAATGGCATCTGGGCTGCTCTTTCCACAGTAGCTTTGTGGTTCTTGGAGGAGACGTTGTGAGCAATCTCTACACAGTAAGATTTGTTGCACATCAGCAGCACGTCAAGCTCCTTGACATTGTGGACTAGGAACTTCCAGAAGTCACTGGGCAACATACACTTTGTTTTCTTGTTGCTCCCATAACCAATGATGGGCATCAAGAACTGGCCCTTGAATCTTCTGCACATCCCATTGTCAGTGCCTCTGGGTTTCCGCTGGTTGCACTTAATTTTCACGTATCGGTCTGCCTGCTGCGGGATGAACTTCTTGGTCCTCTTTTTAACAATCTTGGACTTCACCAAAGGTCTGAGGGCAGCCATGATGCCCAGTAACAGATGGCTACCCCCTCCGCAGGCAGCACCAAGGAACAGAGCCCATTTTGGTGATATTCGTGCCAAAAATGTACAACTTCCAATGAATTATGAGAAAATATCAGAAAAATTTAAGGAATAAAGTATAAAATAACTGACCAGGGCTCTTCAGAAGTGTCAAGGTCATAATAAACAAGAAAAGGCTGAGGAACTGTCATGGATTTTATAGGTTTGCAGTTCTATAAAGTATAAACTGGCATTTCTTCAAAATGTTGACAAATCTCTGTTCATAGCAGATTTTGACACATATCTTTCAGCAACTGATACATCACAAAAAATTTAGTAATGATTGCCCACTGAAATATTTTTATAACAGCTGCTTTGAAATCTTTTTCAAATAATTCGAACATCTGCATTACCTGGCATCCGAATCTACTGATTCCCCACTGGAGGTAGGGGAGAGTAGAACTCTTTTGCAGGTAAAATCAGCAAGTCTCGATGGTTTTGTTTGCACTTCATCAGAGGTATGTATGAAGCAATGATGGAGAGGGTGAGGAGAGAGGTAACACGTAGCTTCAACAAATTTCCTAGGCCTCTGTCTTGGATACCTGGGTCAATTTTGGTATCATTTATTGAAATTGAATGTAAAAGAGGACAGAAAGTGATGGATTTCTTTTCTCATATGCAGAGGATGAGATGTCTATGGGACAATCACAACCTTATAGGGCTATCTTCACACCATAAAGCAATGGGGTATTCAGGTCTGAGTTCAGAGAAAGGGACAGACCTTGGAATACAACCTGCAATTGTTTTTTGCAGAAGTGGTGTTTAAAGCAATAAAAAGGGTTTGGAATGATTGACTAAAGAAGTTAGGAAGAACAAGTGGCAGAAATGGGGAAACTAACAGAGATCAGGAAGGAATAGTTAAAGAAGTAGGAGAAAATCCAGAGTGGGTGACAGAAGTCTAGGGAGCAGAGGGTTTAAGGAAAGGGAGAAATGCACGGGAGCAAAAGGGGCAGGATAGCAGCCTGGGAGATAATGACTGAAAGGCATATTGGTGACTGGTAACATTTGCCAGTTTAGCATCTTGGTGAAAGCTGAAAAAAAATATTGGATTATAGAACGAAGGAAGCAAAAAAGCAAGGCAGTGAAGTTAGTAAGTGAGGTCCACAGTTTCTTGAATCTTGGCTTATGAGAAGGGGAAGAAATGGATGAAGAAGCATCTGGTGAAGAAGTATGTGATTAGAGAAGCATGTGGTTTCTAGAGTTTGTCAAAAATATGCCTCCAAATGACCATTTTTATTTGTTTCCTCTCATATGACTAGTTTCATCTTGGACAATGAGAATGGACTGCAAATATCTAGGCAACTAATGTCCTAGTCATATAAAGCCACAAATAGATCTTTGAGAAGCCCAAATCCCCAGAGCTGCTGCTTGAAAACAAAAATTCTCCATTAATTTTGATCTGCTGGTACCATGCAAATTGAGCCAGAGGTAGCTAAGGCTTTGAAAATTAAAGGTAACCCCTTGAATCTCCCCCCTTACATACTGCAGGACTTGGGTACAAACTGTTTTCCTGTCTGAGCTCATTAATCAAAAGTGGGCGGCTGCTCTCACCTCTCACCATGTCCCTGGTGGTCATCGCACTGTCTAGAACACTAAACAGACCTACCACCAGGCAGAGACTTCCTTTCTCCCATCACCCATTAATAATAGGAACTGCATACTGTGCATGTTCTTTCTGTTTCTTGCTTCTGCTGTTCTCAGTGTTGCTCCTAGTGTGGGCTCAATTAGTTTTCTCAACCCTTCCAGGAGGAAGCTCATTGGTTAAGGATACTCTGATTATCAAAAATAGAAATGCAGCAACACAACTCCAGTTCTGCAAGAAACTGTTTTTCAATGCAGAGAATTCTTTCCTGCTATACTTTTTCTAGTTTTAGAGAAGCTACAAGTGTCATTGGACATTTATTTTTTTCCCCCAGGGCAATACATCTAACCTATGAAATCCAAAAACAATTTTTTTAAATTTTTTTCTCTGTCTCATTTTTTGAACAACAAAAGTTTATTTACTTCTTGACTTAGCATGGTAGTGGGTGACAGGGTGGTCCCAATACTGATGATTGCTCCAAAGCCAACAAGTGTCTATAAAGGAACCAAGAAGAGAAAGAACTGATTCTGGATTCTGCTAACACCATCAGAGTAGAAAGTATGTCCTAGAGTAGAAAGTATGGGCAGGAGAATTTTAGTATTGTGTAGCTCTGCACTACTCAATGGCCTAAAAGGGAGCAAGGGTAATAATTGGATAATTAAAACACTGAATGAATGAGAAAAGGATCTAGGTTATTTAATCTGTATAACAGAAATATAAAAAAGTGACTTTGTGGGAGATAGGGAGCTCTTCCCAAAGTTCCTATTAGCTACAAGCTGAGTGGCGATGACCCCCAAAGAAAGTCTGTGTAATCCCTTCATGAATTTAACATGCAGGACAAATTCCTACTTACTTAGTTATCCTGCATATAATGGATGAACTGGATGAACTAGACCATTAAAGCATCCTATTTATATTATATTGTAGATTTTAAGTAAACCTTGAGTTCACAGACATAGCACTTGAAAAACTGATGGTGTTTCCCTCAAATCGTAAAATGTTTGGGTAAGTAAGAATTGGGGGAATGAATAAAGACTCAGGGTATATAATCTTGGGCAACTTGGAGAAGCTCTGTTGTTTTACTTTTACCCTAAACTGAAAGAGCTTTTCATTTCATTTTTTAAAATGTGCTAGTTGACAAGGGGACTTCAAGCAAAACATTACTCATTCTTTATAGATACTTTGTAGATACTCTCTTAGTGCCCAAGTCCCCATTTATGGATAACCAAAATTATTCAGAATGGGAATGACTATTTCTCAAAAAAAAAGCATTTTGAAAGAAAGGGTATTGCCATGTGAACTGCTCCTGAATTGAAACAAATATATTTGAAATGACCGATTAGGAGATCTATTCTTCACCATCATTTATAGGTATTTGCAGAGATGGTCACAGGAAAATTCCATCTCCTGAAAATAGATTTCAGTAAACTATAAATAGCAAAATAATAAGCAATGGGTAGCTGGAGAAGACCAACGCTCATGATTAAGGGAACTGGGCAACTTCCTTCATAAACCACCAAAAAATTAAGAGCAGTAAGACTTGAAGATTTGGGCTTAAGGAGAGCTATTTATAAATAAAAGATATACTGAGAAATTAGTTTGGCTTATTCTAGGATATCAATGATTGGTCAATTGCTGGCCAGTGTCATACATGTAAGAACCTTGGAACTGTGCTAAGAGTTTTACATACAGTATCTCATTTCATTTATTATCCAATATGTATTTACTGAGTACCAAACACACTCTAGACACTGTTCTGGATGCCTAGGATACAGAGACAGAAAAACAGATAACACTAAATATTCTAGAGGTAATAAAGAATCACATGACAAGCAGTAACTTGAGGGAAGAGGTTACTGTGTATAGGATGCTTGGGAAATGTCTCTTGCCATAGGTGACATTTTGGGCTGAGAGCCAAAAGATCCAGCCAAGAGGAAGAACATTCCAAGCCAAGGTCCTGACACAGGAAAGAATGTGGTGTTCCAGGAACTGAAAGCAGGCTCCTTCCTCATTGGCAGTTGGGATATCTAGATAAGATGTAGTTGGAAAGTTGGGCAGGGGCCAGAATATGTAGGGATATATATATGATGGACCACAGTGACAAGTCTGGGTTTTATGCTAAATGCAGTGGAAGTCTTTTGATGATTCTGGTTCATGTTTTAGACAGGTGATTGTGGCTGCTCTGAGGAGAGGAAAGCATCTCAGAGTAGAGTTGGACGGCTACTGCCAATTGCCCAGGTGAAAAATGGTGGTGGCTCAGGCTTGGGTAGTGGCTATGGAGAAGAAAAGGATAGATTTGGGATGACTTTAGAGGTAGAAGCATCAAAGTCACCCTCCTTTCATCTCCTCCTATTTTCCATTCTCTTTCTCAGTAATTTTCTTTACATCACTGTCTCAGTTTGTACCTATTTTTCACCTTTTTAATTTTATTTTTAAAAAGGGGGCAGTAGAGCATGACAGATTAGAGTGTCATTCTGTTTTTAGGTGACAAGAGTGTGCATGTGCTACTTGGTCTCTCTGTTCTTTAGTTAATTGAGGATGAAAAAAAATAGTGTCCATCTCTATTTCATATTATTGTGAAGGTTAAATTTGTTGATAAAGTACTGCAAGAACAGTACTTAGCATCTTTGGGTGCTCCATAATTGTTAGTGATGATTATACTTAGCATAGTAAGATGTTCTCTATAAGGCTTGTCCGTAACCACTCTTTGACAGCTGTAATGTTGAAGTATCTAGTGATAACATGGATGAATTTTTATTTTATTTTTTAAAGATTTTTTTTAATTTGTCAGAGGGGGAGGGCACAAGCAGCGGGAGCAGGAGGCAGATGGAGAAACAGGCTCCCTGCTAAGCAAGAAGCCTGATTCAGGGCTCGATCCCAATACCCCAGAATCATGACCTGGGCTGAAGACAGCCCCTTAACTCTCTGAGCCACCCAGATGCCCCTGAATTTTCAAATTAAATCAAACTTATCAAGCATTTCAAAAATAATAAGGAAAGACTAAATTATAGAACACACAAATGAGAGTAGGGTATTTCTTCCACTGAGCAGTAGGGAAGGCAGAGAAAAATGGGTGCATATACAGAGAGGTAGGTGGATTTGATGGTGGGAAAATATTCACCTTGAAATAACCTTTCAGCAAATATTTATTAAGTTCTTACTGTGTGCCAGGCATTAAATTACCACTCCTGGCCTAAACAACAGCACCGAACCATATAAAATCTCTACTCTCTTGGAGTCTCTACTAGGAAATTTCAAGTGAAGCTATCAATGAGGCAGATGGGTGAGGGAGATGGGAAAGCCCTGACACGAGAGAGTGAAAAATGAAAAAAACAACAACCCAGAATATTCTAAGGAAATATAATAAATTTCTGACATTATGTTGAGTATATGAGTGTTAAATGAATTTAAAGTGTAACTAGTTTAGTCCAGTTGTATGATTTCTCTAGCATCATTCAGCTGCCTGGTGCAGGCACAGAGAAGGTGACGGCTGAGTTCAAACAGCGTTTGGTTGGATTTTGAGCAGATGATGTGCAAGTCAATGACATGACAAGTCATGGAATCCAAGCTCAGTAGGCAGCAGTGAAAATAAGAGAGGGTTATTAGACAGGGGAAATGACGAGATTCCAAAGTTCAGTCTAGCTGAGGTAAGTGAAGAGTTTTAGGAGAGGTTATCGAGTGAGGCAGTTGGAGGAATGGAGATTGTAGTCACAAAGGGCTACTTGAAGATTTTTTTTTCATAGGGTTAGATAACTTTTTTTCTTTTTTAAGATTTTATTTCTTTATTTGACAGAGAGAGAGAAAGAGATCACAAGTAGGTAGAGATGCAGGCACAGTGACAGGGGGAAGCAGGCTCCCTGCTCAGCAGAGAGCCCGATGCAGGGCTCGTTCCCAGGACCCTGAGATCGTGACCTGAGCCAAAGGCAGAGGCTTACCCCACTGAGCCACCCAGGCATCCCTACTGGAAGATTCTGAAAGTGGTGATAAGGTGCTAGGGGGTAATAGAGAAGAATAAAACTGAGATAAAGAGGAACAGAGATCATTTTGTGAGCAAGTCAGGAAACTTGGCCCCGAGGTGTTAGATGGGTCACCTAGAGACTACTGAAAACCCTGGCAAGGATGATAGGGGCAGAAGTAGAAGAGAAAGGGAACCAGAACCCCAGACTTCCGTATCTATCACACGTACATAAACAAGGAAGCAGGGCCCAAGAAACCTGTTCCTCAGCTCCAGCTGAATGTTGCTAGGCAGGAATATGGACCTATATTGCCAGAATTTATGACTTTTTCCAGCCAATCCAGACATTTAGATTTAATTCATGTAAATTTTCCCAACTTTAATATTTTGGTAATTCATTTAATTAAAAATTCTGGGCAGCCCAGGTGTGTCTGGGTGGCTCAGCTGGTTAAGAGTCCAACTCTTGGTTTCAGCTTAGGGTGGGATTTCAGGGTCTTGAGATCAAGTCCTGGGTGGGCTCCATGCTGAGTGTAGAGCATACGTGGGATTTTCTGTCTCCTCCCTCTGCTCCTCCTCCCCACCTCCACCTGCACACACAAGCTCTCTTTAAAAAATAAATAAAAATTAAAAAATAAAATAAAAAAAAATAAAAATTCTGGGAAGCCCAGACAAAACATATTTTCAGACCTGATTTGGCCCACAGACTTCCAGTTTGCCACTAGTGAGCTGAGGCCTTCACAGGATGAGAAGGGGTGACTAGGATTCTGGTAGA
>RCUC01115285.1:0-13955 GCA_003697995.1 Taxidea taxus jeffersonii
GTTCTGACCCCTGAGGCTTGTTGTGTGTACGTGGGAGTGAAGACCCTTGTAGTCCATCATGATACACATGAGATGCTCAGCAGATGCGAGCGCCCTTGCCCCCTCCCCATCCCTGGGTCTCTTACTTGAGGCCCCTGTATGCCATAGTGTGCAGAGGTGTTCCTGGTGGGGTGTGGACCAGTCCGTGAGTGAGTGAGGTGTGTGTTCGTGTGGGCTGGTGTTCAACCCTGTGCCTCTGATGCGCTCTTCTTTCCTGGGCTCACCAGTGGCTCAGAAGCTCAGAGCAGAGCTTTGGCTGGGATGAGTCCAAGGAGATGATGTAAACAGGGAGAAATGTGGGTGGGTCTGTCTACCCCAGGGGCCTGGATGGCTAAGAGTTCCTCCCACACCCAGCCTCACCCCTTTGGGCCTCAGAATTTCAGATGGAGTGGGGAGGGGCAGTGGGGAGATCTCTGAACCCCCAGGAAGGGGGATGGGAGGGTGACATGGAGTGGTGACTGTGGCCCTTCCCAGTAGCACCACAGAGATTCCCCTGCTCAGGATGTGGTTTTCCCCATCACGGACAAGATGTAGACACTTTCTCGGCTCTGCCTGTGGCTCAGAAGTCTGGGCCTGGGTTGTGGTGGGGAGAGGCTGTGCAGGGTGCCTGGCAGGGGAGGGCGGGCTTCCTGGGCCCTGACCATGACCTGACCGGAGCTCCACCCTGCCGCCCCCCTTCTCCCAGGTGGTACAAGCTGCACTCCAAGGCAGGCAAGAAAGAGAAGGAGCGCGGAGAGATCCAAGTCACAATTCAGTTCACTCGAAACAACCTGAGCGCCAGCATGTTTGACCTGTCCATGAAGGACAAGCCACGGTCCCCTTTCAGCAAGATCAAGGACAAGATGAAGGGCAAGAAGAAGTTTGAGCTGGAGTCTGCCTCGGCCATCCTCCCAAGCAGTGCCCTGGAGGACCCCGAGCTGGGCAGCCTGGGCAAGATGGGCAAAGCCAAAGGCTTCTTCCTCCGCAACAAGCTGCGCAAGTCCTCCCTGACGCAGTCCAGCACCTCTCTGGGCTCGGACAGCACGCTGTCCTCTGCCAGCGGGAGCCTGGCCTACCAGGGCCCGGGTGCCGAGCTCCTCACCCGCTCACCCAGCCGCAGCAGCTGGCTGTCCAGTGAAGGAGGTGAGTGAGCAAGGGTCCTGCCCCGCTGGGGCGGGGGGGATGGGGCAGATGAGGGTTAGGGGGGCCCCGGGCCAGGAACCAGGCTGCTCTTCCTGCTGCTCACTTGTGGGTGCTTCCTTTTCAGGCAGAGACACCACTCAGTCCCCCAAGTTGCTCACCCACAAAAGGACCTACAGCGATGAGGCCAGCCAGATGCGGGCGACGCCGCCCCGATCCCTCCTGGACCTGCAGGGCCACCTGGATACTGCCTCCCGCTCCTCCCTCTGTGTCAATGGGAGCCACATTTACAATGAGGAGCCCCAGGCACTCCCACGCCACCGCAGCTCCATCTCAGGCCCATTTCCACCCTCTGGCTCACTGCATAGCGTGTCTCCCCGAGCCACTGAGGAGGGGGCTCGGCCTGCAGATGACTCTGGGGGCAGAGGCAGCCGCCGCACCAGCATCTCAGAGGTGCTGCCCGGACAGGAGGAGCTGAGCTCTCGGGCCAAAGTGTTCGTCCCTGGCACCAGCCGCTCGGGAGAGGAGGAGGGGGCCCGGCTCCCTGAGGGAAAGCCAGTACAGGTTGCCACACCCATGGTGGCCTCCTCTGAGGCTGTGGCTGAGAAGGAGGGAGCCCGGAAGGAGGAGCGGAAGCCCCGGATGGGTCTCTTCCACCATCACCACCAGGGGCTGAGTCGGAGCGAGCTGGGGCGCCGAGGCTCTTTGGGGGAGAAGGGGGGTCCCACCCTGGGGGCCTCCCCGCACCACCCATCCAGCGGGGAGGAAAAGGTCAAGAGTAGCTGGTTTGGCTTGAGAGAAGCCAAGGAACCAACTCAGAAACCCAGGTATGTCCTTGGCAAAAGCAGCTTTGCTCTTCGGGGAGCATGCTGGGGTGTTTGCAGCCTCCATCCTGGGGCAGGGAGTTTGGAGCCGATGGGGCCCTTGGGCAGGCTGCTGTGGCTCTGGCTTCGCATGGTTGAATGGTGGGGGGTACCACTTCCCCAGGCTGAGGCTCGTTGTTGGCACATGGACACAGGTAAGTCCCAAGGGCACAGCGCTCTGGGGGCCCCATGGAATGAGGAGTCCTGTCTCCTCATGGGTCTCCCTTCGCCAGTTGGCACGCCTACCCCCGAGGGAGGAAGAGGAAGGGGAGAAAAGCAGGGAAGGCCACTTGTGTCAATTCTTTGCTTCCCAGCCTCCACCCCTTGCCCTCTGGCCTCAAGGTCAGGAAGCCTTGGCAGGTGGTGAGGTGGGACGGGGCCTATACCTCCAACCCTCCCCTCCCCCACCCCAGCTGCCCCAGCTGGCTCTGTGACCCCATCCCTCTGAGAGATGGCCATCAAGTCACTGATGCTCCCACCCCTCTCTTCATACACTCATGCCCAGTTGTGCCCCTGGCCTGGCAAGGGGCTATAGACAGCTCCCTTAAAATCTGCTACCAACCTTCTGTCCTTGGACACTGTTGGGGCTCTGGCCCTCTGTTATCTCTTGCTCTTGGGGTATAGCAAGCTGAGGACGGCTGCTGTGTTCTGAATGTGCTGAGTCCCACCCGCGGAAGGGATGCAGGAGTCCTTGAGCTCAGGCCCTGGCAGAGCTCTCAAGAGGGTCCTGATACTAACTAGGATTCTGCACCCAGTTCCACTATGGGGACTGGTTTCCTACATGCCCAAGTCGATCTCTGACACCAGCTGGGTGCCCTGCAGTTCAGCTCAATGCTGACACTGTCGACCCAGAGATGCCTTGGACCCCACATAGGCTCAGAGCTACAGGATTGACACCCCACCCCCAACTGGCTATTTCAGATGCCTGTCCAAAGTCCAGGTTGTCACCTGTGCTCCTGACCAGCCAGCTATAGATCGGAGGTCCTACTGACTGCCTCTTTCCTTGGGTTTGATTCATTTACTCGTTTGGTTCATAGAACTCAGGAACGTTTTGCTTTCAGTGGTTTATTATAAAAGGCTGTAACTCAGGAGCAGCCTGGTAGAAGAGACACACAGGACAAGGTCTGGGGAAAGGGCACAGGGCTTCCGTGCTCTCTCAGGCACCCCACTTCCCCTGCATCTCCATGTGTTCAGCACCTGAACCCCATCCTTTGGAGTTCTTGCAGAGACTTCCTCACACAGGTGCGAGTGATTAAGTCATTGGCCATTGGCGGTCAGTTCACCTTCTAGTCCTCTCCTATGCAGAAATTAGAGTGGGACTGAAAGCTCCACCCTTCTGTTCACACTTGATTCCCCTGGCAACCAGCCTGAACGTCCTCAGGCACTTTTTAAAAGGTCACCTCATCAACACAAACACAGTTGTGGTGGAAAGGGGCTTATTACGAATCACCTCACCGGCAGCACCCATTTCACTTTTCCTGCTCTGCAGCGTTTCAGGAAGTGAGGACAAGAGACCAGACATTAAAAGATGCTCTTACTTGGGAAATTCCAAGGGTTTTGGAAGCCTTGAGCCAGAAACTGTGGACGAAGATGCATACACATGAGAAGTATACATTTGGTCATTCAGATGTCTGAATCACAGTATCCCAGCCCCAGCTGCCACCCCAGCCCTTTGTCTCCTCCTAGTTCTGACCATCTGAGGCTGCTGCACTGTCCAGCAGGGAGCAGGGAGGGCCGCCAGACATAGGTCCTAGGAGCAGACATCCTTACTTTTCAAGGGCCTGGTGCTGGCCCTGGACAAGGCGCGTCTGTGGTCTGACAGCTGGTGTCGCGGGCAGCTGTTTCTGCTCCCAGTCAGCCTGCCCCGCTCCTGTTGACAGGTCTGTGGGCAGCAGGTGGGGCACCAAGTCTGGGCATGTGAGGAAGGGTCCAGAGAGAGGCTTCTATAGCCACTCCCCAGCAGTGGGGAGAGGACTCCTGTGGTCCTGGTTCCTCTCTTTCCTTGTGCAATTCGGGTCCACTGAGAGGGGTGGGGAAAGAAATGCCAGGCCTTTCTGGGTTCGGGCTTGGCCTCCTGGTGCCTCTCGTACATCTTGCAGCTGGGCCAGTGGAGTGGCTTAGTCTCTGGCTGATGCCACCCTCTGCCTCCCCTGCTGGGTACATCAGCTTCTGTCCCTGCGACTCAGCCCCTGCTCATCAGAAACCCAGGGGAACTGCTGGCCACCTGTAGCCGAGAGAAGATGGGCAAGAAGGGGATGGGTCTGCTGCCCTGTGATGGCTTAGGTTTGTGGGTGGTCCTGCGGAGGGAGGTGGCAGGAGGCCCAGATAGAGCATTTGCTGGGAGGAGCTGGGGGGCCTGGGTCAGATGGAACATAGACCATGGGCTCATTGTGTCTGTGGATCATCTCAGGGCCTTCTCCAGGACAGATACTGGCGGACCTCTCTCATGAACTCATTTCTGTGCATGTGCCCAGGCTTTGGGCTCAGACCCCTGCAGGCCAGACTTTGAGTGATGTTGGTGTTGTCCTCACTCTTGCTTACAGCCCCTGCTTTCCTTCTCCTGTGTCTCCATGTCTCCCAGCTGCCCTTCAGAGTCAAGTTGGGCCCCTGGTGGCCATAAGGCAGCTGAGGTTTTTGCCCTTCTCCTTGAATTCTGAGCTTGTCCTCAGCAGGACGGAGGGCATCCAGGGATCCCTACCCTCCCTGGGGGCTCATTTGAGGGCTTAGCTGCAGGGGCAAGGATTCTTTGGGTAAAGTGGGCTGGCCTGGATAGGCTCAAGACCTGGTCATTGAGCCCGTCGGCATCACCCTGGCCCTGGGCCTTGACAGAGCCAGGAAGGTGGACAGAAACAAACAACTCTTGGCCCTCGCCCAGAAGGCTTGCTCTGGGCTTTTGAGGAGAGAATGAGAAGTGAGCTAATCCATGGTGGGAAGCTGTAGTCAGACACCCAGAACCGGAGTGACTGAAGGTAACTGCAGGTCCCTGTCGGGGTTCGGGGGTCTGTCCACAGGCCAGAGGTTCTGGGTGCCTGTGCCCTCCCCCCGGCCCAGGGCTACCAGTGCCCATTGCTGGGTGCTCCTCACTGGAAAGGGCAGCGGCGCCCTCTAGTGCTCCCACGCGGCACTGGTGCCCCACGGAGAGGCCTGAAGCAATCTGTGCTGGGCACAGAGCAACCAGGAAAAAAGCGGCTGTTTTCCGAGAAGCCAGTGGCTGGGAGAAAATTAACAAGGGTATGCGGGGTTGAAAAGATGGTCCTCATTTTCATCCTGACCTGGCTCTAGTCCGCTGGGTCCCATGGCTGGGTGTGTGCCTGGGCTGGGGAGGGGGTGGTGATTGTTGAGATTAAGGTCTGAGCCGTGAGACCGGCCGCTGTACACAGAACCCTGTGTACAGTAGGGGATCAAGTGTGGGATGCAAGTATTTTTTAACTGGGGTAAATGTGGTACAGTATCATGGTGGTCTTTGGGGGTCTGTGCATCTGTCCTGGCCCCTCACCGGAAGTAAGACATCGAGGTCCTGATGAGCCCGGAGTGCGTGCTGGCTGCTGAAAGCTCAGAGTCTCAATGGCATTCCCCATGGGGTAAATGAGGGACGTGACATGTGTCCAGTGACCACAAGCTAGTTGGCCATCCATCCTGTTTGGGCCTGTTTTCCTGCTATAGTTAATACTGCCCTTTTACCGTGGTAAAAATGTCCTGGTTTGGAAGGTAAGTTATGTGGTGTCCCTACTTAGAGCTTCTTGGGCCTTTCTCTATCACCTCCTTGTGCCCAGGTAATGGGGGAGGGTATGTCCAGTCTCCTGGACATCTTTCCTGGACATCAGGCCCCTCTCAGGAGGGCCCAGAGGCTCCTGCCTCCGGAGGAAGGGCTGAAGGGCATGTTGGCTGGGGGGGCATATGCCTCGAAGGCTGGCTGGCTTTGGCCTCTCGGGAGACTGCCTGGTGGAGAGCCTTGGCACATACACAAGCCACCTTGGGGACCAGTGCGTGGAAATGACAAGGACACACAGTTCCTCTCAGCCTGGGGAGGAGCTGTCCACCAGCTGCAGGGCTGGCCTGGTGCAGTCCGTCGCCCAGCCACGGTGATGTTTAAGCAGAGGGGGCTGCAGAGAGAAGGGGGGATTCCTGTGTTAAGGTTTCACCAGTTGTCGTAAGGTTCCTGCAGGCCCTAAAGTTTTATTCTCTCAGGTTGTGGGGGCAGAGACATTTGGACTTCTCATTTCTTCCCTCAACCTTGTTCCTAAAAGAGTTCTCATATGTTGAAGTCCCCTCTGTGTGCTGGGGGGATGGCGCTGTGCTAGCTGGCTCAGCAGGCTCTGTCCTCAGAGCATAACCTGCAGAGATAACCCCATATGGGAATGGGTCTCTGATCTGTGCCAGCTGGAGTGGTAGGGAGGGGACAGGTGTGCTCCTGGTGTGGATCCAGGGCAAGGGAGGTATGTGGGGAAGCTGGGGTGGGGGGAGGTGTCACTGGGTAGGAAGGATGGACCGGGCGCTCTCAGAGGTGCTGCCAGCTTTGGGGGGCCTGCCAGGCCTGGCACCTGGAGTCTCTTCCTCTAGGGAGAGCACTTCGCTGGTTCCATACCAACGGGTTTGTGTGTACCTCTGGGGAGCCAGTGTGGGGGAGGGTGCTAGCCTTGCCTGGGGCTCCCAGCCTACTTCCCTGCTGCTCTCCTGCCCTGCAGTCTTGACAGCCAGCCAGATTATTGTCAAACCACAAGGGTGAGTGGGGCCAGGCCAAGGGTAAGGGGGGGTTGGGGAGTGTGCTAAGCCTGGTGCTATTTAATGTTGATGGAGCTCTCTTCCTCCAGATGCCTTTGGTCACTTGTCAGAACGGGTTCTGGAGAGAGAGGTGGCTCAGTAGCCATGTTCCTGGGGGCTGAGTCCTGCTGGTAGAGTTGGGTTGTGTCTGGTATGGGTGCTCTAGTCGGGGGGCAGGCTGGGGGCAGGGCTTTGACCCACACGGTGGTGGTCTGTTGGTCTCCTTCCTCCCTGAGGTAGGCACATAATGTCTGGGTCTGCCTGTGGCCAACTTGGAGTAAAGGGGGAAGGGATATTTGTGGGGGTTGGGACCCTGGGCCTAGGATTTGACCTCTTTCAGTATCTTCACTATGTCAGGACCACCGAGGCAGAGAAGTGCTGGGAAGCTTGGCGGGGTGGGAGTCAACGGGACTCTTACCTTCCTCCCCACCCCCATGGCCCGATCTGTAAGTGGTAGTATGAGGCTGAGAAGTCACCCTTGAATGGGGAGTTATAGGGCGAAAGATTCAGGAGAGTCTCTGGAAGCTGGATTCTTCAGAGAAAGCCAGGGTTTGGGACCCGGCTGTACCCTGCCCGTGAGGCGAGAATCCCAGACTCCCAGATTGTCTTGGGAAGCCCACCTTTGCTGGAATCCTTCCTGTTGTCTGCCCCTCAGTGTTTGTAGACAAGCCGGCCCAGACTCAGCCCAGCTCTGTGTGTGGCCTGTTCTGTCTGGGCCCCGGTTCCCAGAAGAATCCTGGGGAGCTCCAGAATTCCTGGCCTCCTTCCATAGGTTTCCCCCCGACCCCAGCCTGCATGCCTCACCAGCTGGCTGGTAAAGCCTGGCTTCTGCCATCCCCGGGCTTGCCCCCGCCCCAATGTTTCCCTGTGAGAAGCAGCAGCTTGAGGAGAAGATGAAGGTGGAGGAGTCCCCGGGATGTTCACTTGGGCAGGGATCAAGGAATGGGGGTCTTGGGGCTCAGAGTGGGAGTTGGAAGATGGGAAGCAGGCTGTAGGAGAGGCCACCCAGGTCTGGGCCTGACAGGTGGGCTCAGCCACGAGGCAGCTGCCAACCACTGTCAGTGCTAAAACTGGGGCGTGCGCTGTCTTCCTGGTTCTCTGTCTGCTGGGGTCGTCCCCGGGAAGCCGAGAGCTCTGAGTCTGTTCCTGTGCATGAGTCAGCCGTGCACCATGGGCGAGGTGCAAGTCCAGGGCCGTGCTCCCTCCCCCAGAGGCCAGCCAGTGTTCTCTGGCGTCTGTGGGAGTGTAGGGCCACTGCCATGGAATGGTTTTCCCAGGGGAGCCAGCAGTCTGTGTGGGGAAGACCCCAAGAGGCCCCGGGTGACCTCTGGAGTCGCCACTGCTGCTACATTCCAGCCCTTGTCTCCCGAGCAGGGCTACTTTCAAGGCTGGCCCGTGGGTATCCTTGGGGAGGGGCACCCTCACATGGGCACCTGACAGGAGCTAGCTTCAGCAGGGTCTTGCCATACATCTGGGCAGGTGATGGTACCCCTCCAAGAAACGGGAGAGGCGGGTTCTTTTGATGGACACTTTGTCCTGTTCGATGCCTGCCCCGTCATTACCTCCTGTTTCTGCAAGAGGTCAGTAGAACCCATCTGTTCCAGCTGCCAGAATCCCAGGGATCCCGTAGGAATCCCTTCGGGCTTCCATTCTCTCTGGCTTTGCCCAGCTGGATCTCGAGGCCTGGCCTTTCTCTGGCCTCTTTATCTTCTTCACACAGCTAGTATTTCTTTCCTCTCTGTCCTTGAGGGGCTGTAAGACACCTGATTGGTTCTGTGGGTGTAAGTCTGGTGTTGACAAGACTCTTCAGCCTCTGGGCCCCTGAAGAACCCTTGGTGGAGGCTGGGATCCTGCCTGGAAATGGGATTACATGAGCTCTGCCCAGAGTCTCCCTCCTTGGGCAGCCCCTAATCATATTATGTGTTGGGGTCTTCTCTTTGTCCCCTGGCACACTGGCCTGAACCCAGCCTGTGCTGGTGTGGCGTGCGGTACCTGGCCCGAGGCAGGTGTGGGGGGGTGGGCAGGCGAGGGGTGTTCAGCAAGGCCGGTTCCGGTCTTGGCATTAACCAGGAGGCTCATGGTTTTGTCTCCCTCCACAGCCTGGACGTGTCTCCTCAGGTAGAACCTGACCCAGCTGCTCTTCCTCACCACCTCCCCTGCTCCCCCTGTGCTCCGGCCCTCCCCACTCCTGCTCCCACCGCTGCTCCCATGCTAAGCACTAACCTTTTTGCAGCCGCCTCCCCTGCTGCTGCTGCCGCCTCTGCCGCCCCCGAAGCCACCCCATCTGGACTCTCGGGTCTCACCAACCCGTTCCTCACCTCCATGCAGAGCAACCCTTTCTTCGAGGAGCTCCTAGCCGACATAGCACTAAACTGTCCTTCACCTGCTCCCTCTCTCCCCAGTGCCTCGAGGGCCAGCCCCACCCCCCTGGCCTCCCCTGGGAAAGCCCCGCCTGAGTGGGACGACACCTTCAACGTCTTTGCCGCCAGCAGGCTGCGTCCAGAGGCCAGGAGCAAGATCCTGGCTCCTGCAGGAGGAGTGGGGCTGGAGGTGACTGGGCCGCAGGAGCAAGGCCACGGGGCCATGACAGTGAAGGCCGCCGAGCCCCGGGGGGCCCCTGGGGGAGGAGGAAGAGGTGGGAGCAGCGTGTGGCTGGAGCCCAGGCTTCCTCTGGACTTGGGACTGGACCGCCGGAGCAGCAGTGTGGCTGAGCTGGGGCCCCTGGGGCCGGTTGGGGCCAGCCTGCCCTCTTCGTCAGCCCAGCTGCAGCCAAGAGCCGCAGACTCTGAAGCAGACAGGGAGCCGCCAGCCCCCGGAGGGGATGCAGGGCAGAGTCCGGCAGACAGTGCGACGTCTCTGTTTAGCTCTCCTGAAGTGATCAGCGTGTGGGAAAGGCTGCCTGGTCCCGACGATGCCCCTGAGGTCCGGGAGGCGGCCTCCAGAGGCGAAGGCCAGCTTTCGCACGAGCTCAATACAGTCGACGATTCATGGCCCTGGGATGTGGTCACCATCTCTCCTGTAGCTGAGACTTCCTCACCAGTCCTGCGGGGAGAGTCTGATGAGCAGATGCAGCCAGAGTCACCAGAACCTGTGAGCCCTGGGGGGAGTGAGGGGCCTGTCCCCCAGGAGCCAGAGCTGGAGCCCAAACCTGAGCAGGTGTCGGATGGGGGGCCGCAGCCCGGCAGGCCACCTCCCAAGCCACCACGCCTCTTCACGCCCTCAGATTCCCAGGAGGAGGAGGTGGCAGTTGCTGCGGCTGCTGCAGGGGGGCTGAGAAGCAGGGGGGCAGAGACAGGAGGAGAAGACAGCTTTCCAAGTCCACTGGTTGCTAGTCCACAGGAGGCCAAAGAGGAGGGCCAGACACCGGGGGCAGAGTCTGACAGCCATTCTTCCGGAACCCTGCCGGGTGGGCCAGGCCTACAAGATATAGTGGAGGGTGCCAGCCCTCCCGTGCCTCGGCAGCCCTTATCCCCGCCCACCAGCTGCCCTGAGGGTCCCACCCCTATACCCTGTTACTCAGAGAGCATGGCTCCTCAGAGTCTGCAGATCTGGGGGGATCCAGAGAAAGGAAAAAGCCCTGAGGGTCCTGAGGCCCAGAGGCAGGGACCAGTAGAAGAGGGGCTTGGGCCCCTACCAGATAGCTCCCAACACACCGACCTCTGGGCATCAGAGGAGGATGCCTTGAACCCCTTCTTGTCTCAGGGGAGCCAAGACACCCCCAGTCTCCCGTCCATATCCCCTCCAGGGTCCAGGGAACCTTCCATCCTCTCTGGTCCAGAAGAGCTGCCAACTCCCCCAGAGCCTGCTTTTCCACCACCGCCTCTCCCGCCCGGGGCCGGCCACCATCATGGGGGGCCCAGGCCTCCATGTTCCCCTCCGCCTGGAGCTCAGCCCCTGACTTCTTCCTCCCCAACCCTCGGGGAGCCAGCCTCCTCCCCCAGGGGCTCCCCTGCCCCACCCGGGGAAGACCACGCTGCAACCACCCCAGCATCCCCGCTTGTGCTTCTGCCCTTGGAGACACGACCAGCTGAGGAGCCACGGTCCAGCGCCAGGTGAGCTGTCACCCTGAGAAGACTCTGCAAGAGAAGGTGGGAGAAGGGGGCAAAGCAGCCCCGGGGCCGAGGTGTTCACATTCTAGCCTCAGCACTTCCAGGGGCAGATGGAGCATTTCTTCCCCGAAAGGCAGGAGAGGGGAGGCTTTGAAGAATGGAGCCCTTCAGTGAGACTGGCTTGGAAGCTGTCTCCTCTCAGGGTCTTTGGACAAGCAGAGTGCCCCGCAAAGTTTGAGGTGCAGGGAGTGAGGAACGGAGTGGGCAGAGCCAGTGTGGGCTGGCAGGGGAAGGGGGAGAAGAGCTCAGGCCCTCAGCTGCGAGGGGCACTGGGTGCCTGGGGCAGTGACGCTTGTCAGATGGGGGCCACAGGGAAGTGGGCTGTGGGAGGCAGAGAGCCAGAGGAGGGACCGGTACTGAGCTCTGTCAGAGAGAAAGCCCAAGAGCTGTTTAGAGGACGAAAAGAAAAATGAAACGACCATGCCTCTGCCCCCAGAAGAAGCGGTCTGTAGCCCCCTCAGGTGCCTCATTGGCTTGCGTCTGTGCCTTTTCAGGGAGTGGTCTCGAGGTGCTTAAGATGGGGCTGGGTGGCCTCTGGATGCCTCTGTGATTGTGGTCACTGTGGCATTGGTTTGTTTAAGAATGATGAGGCTGTGACCTCCCCACTAGGTTGATTGGTGAGGGATGACCAGAGCTGAGGTCAGGAGACACAGGTCACTTGGAGTTGATGGGGGCAGGCAGCGAAGTCCAGAAGGAGGCTAGTACCCTAGAAGCCCTGACTGAAGAAGTTGGGGGGAGCAGAGGTGGATGCTTTTTCTGCTGAGCAGGGCAGGGTGGGGGTCCTGGACTGGAGCCCCTGCCGGCCAGCTCATACATGTAGTCACCCCATTCACTGCACCTCCACGCTGTGTCGGACACTGCATAGAGATGAGGGACGCTGTCCCCATGGTGTGCCTGGACAGTTCCCCATCCAGTGAGGGAGGGAGACAGGTGCCCATGAGGACCTGGCCAAGGGCGCCACTGCTGATACATGAGAAGTGGGAGGGAAGGAGTCTGGGCTACCCTGGGTTGCTGTGCCAGTGGTAGGTAGTGAAGCCGTCCCCAGAGGTGGGGGAGAGGAGGTGGTCATGGCGCCCTTGCAGTGATGAGAGCGTCCTTAGCTGGCCCTGCTGTCTTCTAGTCTCACTTCTGATCATACTCACTACCTTTGGGAAGCTTCATTCCCTGTACAGTCGGCTTCATGTCTGAATTCAGCATGTCCCTTCATCCTTAGGTAGATGGACCAAATAGAGCTGTCCCCATTTCTCAGAGGAGGAAATGGTCTTGAGAGCTCTGGGGTCCAGGGTCCCTCTGATGTGTGGGGCCAATCCAATTGAGAGCCCAAGACCCATTCAGGGTTTCTGTATGCCACCTGGCTATTCCTTCCCTCCCTGGGCACAGTCTATGGGTTGCAGGAGAGCAGCTTTTAAGCTCCTGTCCCTTATGCAGACTCCTAGGTGGGAGGAGAGACGTTGGTTTCTCTGTTGTGGGCCTCCTGCCTGGCCTCTCTGCCACTCGTCCCAGGAATCCATGGCCCTACCCTGAGTAACAGAACTGGCTTCTCTGGGTCTGGGCTGTCCCTCTTCCGACGGAGTCCAGGGCCTTGGGCTAAAAACCATTTTGCTTCCTACTTCTAAATAGTCTAAAAGCTCTGTGAATTGACCATAGATTTTAAGAGGTCCCTTGGGGAAGGCTAATTGATTTTGGGGTCTGGTGCTAGCAGTTTGCATACCTGTCACAGGCCTGGGGTGCTGAGGGATCCCAGAGCGGGGTCCCTGTAGTCAGCTTGGGGGAATCAGGAAAGTTTCCTAGAGGAAGTGGCCTTGCATGGCTTTGAAACATGAGGAGGAATTAGCCTGCCTGCAGGCGAAGGGCAGGTGTTGTGCAGAGGGACCGCCTGAAGGTGAGAAAGAGCGCTTTTCCTGGTTTGCAGCAGTGTGTGGAGTGGAGGCCCAGGAAGAAAGGGCAGGGCCTGATTAGAGACTGTGTTTTCTTATCTGATAGGGAGCCAGTAGAGGCTGTTTGAACATTGAAGAAGCTGAGATCACTATCCCATTAGAATAGAGCAGTGGTTGGAGGTGGGCAAGACTCCCTCCCAGGAGATGAGTGGCAACAGGTGTAGCCGAAGGCGGTGTAGCCAGCAGTGACGGGGAGAGAAGGGGCCAGTGTGAGAGAAGGTGAGAGGCAGCAGGTTCAATGTTTGTTAGCCCTGGAGCTGAGGCCCGGGAATCAGGGATTCCTGAGGGTCTGGCTAGAGCCATATGCTGCTGGGAGGGGGGCGCGCAGGAGAGGTTAAGTGTGGAGGCCAGTGCAGTGCGCCCAAGCTGGACCCGGAGTGGAGCCAGCCAGCCTCCAACTGTGTGTGGGCCTAGAGCTCGGGGCTGAGGTCCAGGCTGGGGATGACATTAGGGGCAGTGGGGGCCGAGGTGGGAAAGGGAGGGATCCAAGGGCAGGCTAGCGATTAAGACTGAGAAGAGACTGCAAGAAGTCAGAAAGCCAGATGGAGGTCTTGGTGGGAAATGAGGGAGAGCAGGCCAAAGCAAGGAGTGGTCTGGGGCCAAGTCCACAGAGAGGTCAGTGAGTGGAGAGCTGAGGGGTTGATGGGCTCGACAGGAGCAATTGTGCTGGGCTGGCAGGGCCAAGGCCCCCATTCTGATGGGTTGAGGAATCAACGAAAGGTAAGAACTTCTAGAGACCATGCAGTCTGCATGCTCTGGTGGGGCAGGGTGAAGAGGAAGGGGAGCTGGGGCATGACTGAGGGCAGATAGCCAGGTGTCTTTTTCAGGCCATTGTCAACGCTGATGGGAAAAAACCAGTTTAGAGACAACAGCAAAGTGTCCCAGTTTGCCCAGGTCTTTTCTGGTTTTAGCACTGAAAGCCCCACAGCCTGTGAGTCCCCAGTCGTGGGGAAAGGGTCAGTCAGTCCCCTAGAAAAAGGTTACAGTGTGGTAGAGGGAGGAAAGCAGAGGGGATGGTCCTGGTAAAGACTGGCTGGAAGTGCTGGGAAGGTTGTGGGCCGGCTGTGTTGCTCCTGTGAGGGGGGCAGGCCTTCTGAGGAAGTAAAATGGAGAGGAGTGAGGAAAGC
>RCUC01115287.1:0-14216 GCA_003697995.1 Taxidea taxus jeffersonii
GGCGGGGGGGCCTCCCGGCTGGGACCCAGACTGAAAGCTTCCAAGGCACCAGCCGTCTTCTGCTCGTCCTCACTGTTGTCAGAGACCACCAAGGGGGCCTTCCTGGTGACACAGGCGCTCCAGGCACACGGGGAAGCCGGGCCTACGAGACAGAGTCGCTGATGTCTGGGGAGGACGGAGGGACTTCAGAGTCTACCAACCCACGTCTGCACCTATATATTTACAGGAACCCTACGAGGAGCCGGTCCTCCCTCAGGCAAGAAGGGCCGCCACCCAGCCCTGTGGGCTTCCAAGCCTGTCTGATGAGGGACTCAGGGTCAAGGCCGCTAAACAGGCCCTAGGATGGCCAGTAAGGTGGCGCACTGCACCGGGGCGGTCTGCACGGACAAAGCAAGGCCTCAGAGACCGGCCTGGGCTGCGAAAGCCCTCACTGCCTGCCAGAGCTCCCAGCAGCATGGACAGGGCAGGGCGGCCACACCCGCACCCCGAGGACGGCTGGTTTTCCCCTGGGAGTGATGCAAAGCCCAGCATCACCAGGGAGACACAGACCGGGGGGCCTTGGCCACATCCTCCCCTTCCCTGTGCTCAGAGCCCCTCCTACTCACGGGCTCTCTCCGGGCCCTGGTTCGGCCCCTCCTGGGTATCGCCGTGGCCTGTGTCCACCGGGGAGCTACACCTGGGCCCCGATTCAGAGCTGCAGAAGGCAAGGTTGAGCCCCTTCTGGGGAGATGCCACCCCCAAGGGCAGATGGGGTGACCTCCTGGCCCGCCCCACCTTACCAGCAGAAAGGCTGAAAGTCAGCGAACTTGGCCCAGCCTTTTTCCTCCAAAGTCGAAGGACTACGGGTGCTGGCCGCCCACACACTGGAACCGACATCCACTGCCACTCCTGGGGCCGGCGCCGGCGGGGTCACCGGCTCATCAAACACTGCCCACGACGTGCCTGCTGAGGGGGACACAGCAGTCCAGGCACCCTTGACCCGCAGGTCGGCCCCACATGCCTTCTGGGCCCTGAAGACCAGGAGCTGTGGGGACCCCACAAGAAGTGGACCAGTGGACACAGGCCACCAGCTGTGACAGTGTGTCTGGGTAAACTCGACGGGTGGCAGAGGCCAGCCGGGGTACAGGCCAAAGAATCTGCCACCAATCCTGCACCACTGTGGCCGGCGGCACGGAAAAGCCACCACTTTGGGGAACATTGCTTGAAAGCTCGTGCGGCCCCACCATACACCTGGCCTGTGTCCCCGTCTAAGTCCCCTGCCCAGCCTGAACCCCGTGTCCCTGGCATCTACCTTCTGAGCCACCCTCCAAGCGAGGACCTTCCTTCTGGGTAGAAGCCAGAGAAGCACCTGCCCGAGCGGCATCCTTGTCTGCTTCCAAGGCCTCCTTCCTGTCCTGGCCCCCACGCTGCAGGCCATTCCTGGAGCAGCTCTCTGAGGTGTGAGGACCCCCAAACCTGGGGAAAGACACAAAGTCAGAGCAGCCACCAGAGGGCACCACACGGGGCCCCTGGGAGCGCCCCTTCCGAGCACCCGGATCACCGCGGCTGGGACAGGGCCGGGAGTGCACACACAGCACTCTGGGGCCTCTCTGCCTCAGGGGGCTTGGGGAGGACAAGTGGGCCTGACACCTGGCTCTGGCCGTCACCCGGGCAGTGCAGTGCATCTCCTTGTCCTCCCAGATGTCATCCTCCTCGTCATCGTCGAAGGGCTGGATGTGGTCACTGCAGCAGGCCTCAAACAGAGCTGCGCTGGGCTGCGAGCGAGAGCACCCACGCGCTACACGCGGCGCCCGGAGAGGCTCAGCCAGGCAAGTGGCGTGCGGGACGGGGGCCGGGTGCCACGAAGCAGCCCTGTCCCCCACTACTGCCCACCCAGCATGGTGTCCCCCGCACCACCCGCATCCAAGAAGCATGGAGCAGGGCACTCACACTGTCCTCGTCCGCGTCGATGCTGAAGTTGATCTCCGCGATCCTATCGAAAGGAGCACTGCGGCAACAAGGGAGGCACTCAGCACCGGGCCGCCCGGGCCCCGGGGACTCCCGCTCGCACCCTTGGGGGATGCCAGCCGCAGCTGCCCCTCCGAGGGGAGCAGAGCTGAGTCCAAGGGTGTAGACGGCTCTGCAGGCAGCAACCGGCCACGTGGGTGTAGGCAGATGGGGGGGCCCCACACGGAGGGGGCAGCGCTCCATGCCGCCTCCCTCCGCCCCCTCACTTGCTGGGCCCACTCTGTCCTCGGTCTGCAGTGACAACCTGCTACCCCTGAGGGTGTCTGAGCCCGGACCCTCCCACAGAGACTGGGCTTTCAGCTGAGAAAGTGGCAGGTCAGCCTCCAGGGCCAGGCAGGACAGGGGACAAGGTCGGGGGAGATGACGAAGGCTCAGTGGGGGCCATGGTGTACACGAGAGGCTCCCCGGTGACAGGATCCCGGGCGGGGTGGACAGCCCCAGGCACGTCCCGGGAGCTCACTTGACACTGTCATCCTGGTCAGCAAACTCCTCGTCGTTGAAACCAAACTGATCCACGAAGGTGGCCGTCATCTGTTGGACCTGGTACTCGGAGAAAGCCTGGCAGGGAGGGTGACGCAGGGCAGGCCTCAGCCCAAGGCTGCGCCCAGAAAAACCCACTGGTGCTTCATGGCTTCTTCCAACCTAACCTCTCGGGATAACACGCACGCAGGGTCGTGTCCAAAGAGCCTCGTTTCCTTTAAGTTTCAACACCGTCCACCAGGTCCCCCAGGGTTTACTGATGGAAGGTGGCTCAGGGGGTCCCCCCATTACAGGGGCTGCACATCTGGCCCCAGCCCTGCTTGAGCCTGGTGCGTGGGGACAAGCGCGCTCCCCTGGGCTGTGTCCCGCAGCAGCTCAGCAGGGCTGGAGGCCCAGGTGCTGCCGAGAGCGGGTCAGGGCTGCCTGAGGTGGCAGAGCGGCCACACGCACCTGCTGCAGGGACAGCTCATTAGGGAAAACGCCCTCCATGTCCTCATCCTCACTCGAGGGGTGAAGGTGGTGGGTGCTTACCTGAAACAGCCAGAGTGGGTGGGCGTGAGCCCCACACCCCCGGGGCTCCTCCCCCCTCGCCCCTCCCCTCAGCGCAGGGCACACTGGGCCTCGGCATCAGGAGCCCCGGAGAGCACACTAGGGCTCCTGATGGGACAGGGAAGGGGCTCTGCTGAGGCTCTAGGGGGCTACCGGGGCCTGAAGCAGGACAGGGCTGTGTTGGGGACATGGGGCCACGGGGGCGCACACGTGTGGGCACGCACACACACCCACTCCTGCACGCATCCCCGCACGACAGGCAGACAGGAAGGCATGGCCACAGCACCACCGGACACCCCCCGAGCCCCTCACCAGGTCCACAGCGTTCCTGCGGTTGGTCTCCGCGAGGGTCTCCTCCACGAAGTTCTCCCAGCGCCCTCGGCAGTCAGCGGGGAGCCCTGAAGGGAGCAGCGCTGTGAACCAGGGGCCAGCGCCACTGCGCACGGGCGGGGAGGGCCCAGAGTGGACCTCAAGGGCTGCCAGCGGGGAAGGAGGCCAAGGCAGCCAAGGGTCCTGCGGGAACTCGAGGGTGCTCCCGGGACAGAGCCCGGCCTCAGCAGAGGAGGACTGCCAAGGAGACGCAGCCCCGCTTCCTTCTCTGCCCACCGCCTCACTCCCCCTCGGTCCAACCCATGTGCCTATGTGCCTGCTCCCTGGATGGGTCGAGCCCCAGAGAGCCACGGTCTGCAGCTGGTGACAGGAGAGCTTCTGGCTCACGTCTCGCACCCCAAACTGTACCCTTTGTGGGGAGCCTCCCCGGGCCCACACACCCCTTGTCACAGGCGTCAGTGGACCCGGGAGCCAAACACACCCCCCGCTGCTTCCATCCTGGAGGGCCACCCAGAGCTTCCTCGGCTCACCTCTGGCCCTGGGCCACAGGGACCACAGCTGAGACCCTCTGAGGGGTGGCCAGGCAGCCGGTGTGGCAGGGCCACAGGTCTACACGAGCCGCACCCTGGGTGTGGCCCACAGTGGGGGAGGAGCCCGGCCCCTCCCTGTGCCTGCTCCCAGATGGCACACCTGAGTCCCTGCCCCAGCACACCCAGCTTCGCACACCCCCGGGGGGCCTCCCGGACAGGGCTCTCTCCTCTCTGCAAACACCAGTCACTGAGCACAAGCCTGCAACACGGGGCTAAGGAAGACAGTCCTGGTCACGAAGCCGCTATGAACACCGACCCCTGCACCTTGCGAGTCCTGGCTTCTGTCCACCCTCAGCCTCCTTGACTCACGCGTCCACTCGACCCATCTGTCCCCCTGAGCTCCGGTGGCCCGGGCATCGTCCACCTTGGCAGGGACACACAAGCCCTTCTGAGTGGCCCACTTCCTGCCTGAACCAAGAGCCCCCTTGGGCCTTCCCTGCTCAGCTCAGGAAGCCCAGTGTCCAGGAACTGAAGATCGCGGCAGGACAGCAGAGGGCCGGAGAGGGATGTGAGTGTTGGGGCCCCAGGTCGGGGGCGTGGCAGGTGTCTCAAGCCCCAGGGTCTCTCTGTGAGCACAGAGGCCAGCTCCCCCAGCTTCCCTAGGTCCCCAGACTTGTGCTGGAAAGGTCTGCAAAGCTGCCCGAGTCAGGGAAGGAGGGCGGCATTCAGGAAGGCCACAGGCAGTCCCTGAGCAGCAGCGCAGAACCTTCTCAACGCAGGCGCCTGCCAGGGCCTGGGGCACAAGGAGACCCCCCGACAGATGTCTGTTCAACAGCACGGACACTTGGGACCCAGGCCCACCTGAGAAGGTTCCACGTGGGAAAGCAATCTGACTGTCCCAGTTCCAGTGCACTTACCACTTGCTGAGGGGCCAGAGGGCAGGAGACGGGGTTGCAGAAGGCGGGTGAGGGTCAGAGGGTGGGGGTCAGGGATCAGAGGCAGCCTCAGGCAGTAACACCCAGAACACAGCTCTGGCAGTCGGGAGGCAGTGAGGACGGGAAGGGCTCACCTCGGAGGACGTCGCTGATGTGGGTCTGCACGGGACCCTTCTCCAGGTTCTGCGCCACTGCGTTGGCGATCCGGGTAAGGTGGCCCATGTTGCCGCGCCTCATGCCACCCGCTGCCCTGAAAGTGAAGCAGCAGCATCAGGGGAGCCCTGGGGCTTCCCCACTGTGCGTCCACCAGGGCCCTGACCTTGCCACGCACGGCCTTCCCTGTGCCTACTCCACACTCCCTGCCCCCGAGAACCCTTGCTCGCAGCCTTACCTGCAGGACACTCACTTTCGCAGAGTGCCTGCTGTATGCCAGTCAGTCCAGTCTCACCGCCGAGAGGTGCTGACGAGGCAGACAGTGCCCCTACCTCCACCATCCAGACAGGACCTCTGAACCGGAAGGCCTGACAGGCCTGTGGTCACCCTGCAGGCCTGGGCCAATGCCGCGTCCCTGGGCCCACACCCTGGCACCTCTGACCTGTCCTGGCCCCAGACGCCCTCCCGACTCCACCCAGAGCTGGCTGACCCGAGGGAAACCCCCAGCGGGGCAGAAGACTCAGAAAGACTAAAAGAGAGTGTGTCCCTGCTATATATCCTGACCCAGGGACAATCAAGAACGGACACACGGGACCCAGAGCGGGCAGGCCAGGGCAGGGGCTGCTCCAGATGGCTGGCCTCACTCTACCCGGCTCTCTGGGTGTCCATGCTGCCTCCCCCTCACTGAGCTCTCTGTACTCTGAGGCCCACGGCCTCGCTTCTGTCCGCCGTTCCATCCCACACTCTCGTCTGTCACAAGCAAGACCCAACAGAAGGGCCTGTCTTCAAATCTACCCTGCATTAGGAAGACATAAAATGCTCACACATCTAGAAACACAGTACTTCAGTCCCAGAGTGGACAAAGTTTCGTTTTTGACCTAAAACCTTTTGACCTTTTTAGGACCCTGTCCTAAAAGCCTGATGGCACCCCGGAGAGGAAGCAAAAGTGACTCCTGAGCCAGCCAGGGCCCAGTTCCTGGCAGAGGAAGGTGTCCAGAGAGAAGCTGGTGGGACAGGCCCACAGGGAGGCCTTTGTGCAGCTGCCCGGGGTGCAGGAGGGCTGGACCAGGGGCAAGGTCACTCAGCCTGCCATCTTAACCGCTGGGGTGTCACGAACCCTCAGTGACAGCAGCAAGGTCACCCCACCCCCCTGCCAACGCCAACAGGCGCCCACGCACAGATACACAGAATGTATGAGGGCAGACTCCACCCAGGGCTTCAGTGGGTACTGCATGGACCCGGCCCAGGAAGGACAGACGGCTCCATCTTGTATGCCGTACGTATTCCACAGAGGATACAACTGGTGGGTTCTGTACCAGCAAGATGTGAACTGTGAACCCACTGAGGTCAGAGAGCCCCCGGGAGCAGCAGCGGGCAGGGCCGAGGGAAGGCAGGGTAAGGGCGGGGCCTGGGGCTGCCCACACTGGGCCCTCCAGGCCGCACCTTTGGGGGACCTGGGTGGTTGAGATTTGTAGACGGGGGTGAGACCATCTGTGCGCTTCAGAAAGATACAAGCTGGATGGGGCAGGAAAGCCAGCAGAAGTAGCCTGGATGCACCTGGGAGGTCTCAGGGCTCAGTGAGAACTGGCTGGCGGCTGGGGTGGGGAGATTGGAGGACTGAGGACACACTGTGGGTGTAAGATGGGGTCCGGCTGTCAGACGGGGAGGGCAGGGACGGAGCAGAGAGCTGCGTGGCCCGTCCCCCTGGTCCCCCCGAGCCCTGACCTTCCCTGAACAGCACCCAGGAACAAGATCACCTTCCTGAACTGGCCACCCCGTGACTGCGCTGGAGCCCCACACTAGGCCCTCAGGGGCCCCCTGCCCGCAACCCCACCGCTCCCCCATGGCTTCTTACTGTGCGTGATCATTTGCTTCCCAGGCCTCCAGGATCCTCTGGACTAGGCAACACTTCTGGAACAGCTAGAGGGAGAGGTGACACCCGTCAGGGTCCACAGGGCTGCACACTTCCCCACACCTACCCCTAGATGGTGAAGCAGGCACATCAGCGCCAAGCTCCCTGTGGGTGGGGACGCCGTTAGGGCCTCCCTGCAGTCCCCAGCAAACAGCAGGGCAGCCGCTGCCCCAGGCCCCACAGGGCTGCCCCTTCCACCTAGCTTCCTCCCACTTTCTCTGTGTGCAGAGACAAGGACTGGGCCCGAGTGCAGTTTCCTGTGCCTGCATGTTTGTTCCGGGACCCAACTCACCCCCCTACCCCTCACGGGGCTCCCCACACACCCCCAACCCTGTGTGGACCTCACCACTTCAGTTGCCTACCCCCAGCTTTCTACCCCCGGGGCCGCTGTCCAGCTCAGGCCGGCTCGCCGCAGGACTCGCTCAAGCCACACCCTCTACGGGGACTGTCACCAGAGACCCAGGCCTTCCCAAGCCTCTGCTCCTCCTGGGTAGGCCTCACAGCCAGCCTGAGCGTAGGAGCTGCCCCTGCACAGCCCCAGGCCTTGGCAGGGAAGCGTCTTCGAGTTGGCAACTTGGCCAGGGCTGGCCACTTGCCCCCTCTTCTCCTCAGCAAACACCTGCCGAGGCCAACGTCCCGCCAGATACAGACTGTCCCGGGCAAGGGAGATCGGGCAGCGGGGGTGCACTCGCTCGAAGCCCCAGAGGAGCCATGGGCAGTCCTGGAGGTGAGCATCCGTCACGCACTCGTGGGGAAGCAAGGAAGCGCCGAGGAAAAGAAGAGAGAATGTAGTTTCAAAAGGTCCATAATCCCAGGTTTTCTCATGAGACTCGACACATTCTCTCTCTTTCCCTTGCATTTTCCTTGGTGGCCCTTCCGACAGCAGCACACAGGACGGGACACGGCACAATGGCCTGGAAGGAGCAGACCCCGGGGCGGCCTCCCTGTCTGCCGACTGCAGCCCACCACGGGGCTCTGCCCTCGGCTCCCCCAGCTCAGGGGCCCTGGCAAACATGGACACTTTCTTTGTGACTGTCTGTCTCATGGGTGGAGGGAGGGCAGGGCCTCCACATCCTGGGAGGGTTATGGGGTAGCCACGGGCGGCCTGTGTCAGTGCTGATGTCCACGCAACTCAGGACGGGGTTCAGCAGTGACACGGGGGCGCCCGGCAACACACAGGACACTGGCTGGACTTACATGGGTCACCATTGTGTTCTCGGGGAGGCTGGCGGCAGGCTGGGGGGTCTCTGGGTCCCCACTGCTGGGCAGAAGCCCCACCGCACTGTCTGATCCACTGGCTCCTGCCCTGTCCTCCCGGGCAGCGTGGGACAGGATGGCGGCTACGCACAGCTCCACTTGGAAGTGCAAGAAGTTGTTCCAGGCGTATTTAAAAAACAGGTCCTGGGGTGAACAGAGGACAGAGGAAAGTCCACGGACTGATTTTCTCCTGGTGGCAGGACCACAGAGGCGAGGGGACCACTGCCCCTGACCATCCAGGTGGTCGGGGGACGCTGAAGGCTTTTCCCTGACACGGTCTCTCCGTGACCACCTGCCTCCCACGTGCAGCCTGCCGCTGTCTCATCCTGCTGGCCTCTGCTCTCCTCCGACCACGTCCTGTGGTGGGTTCATCCTTCTGTCCTTACGTTAGAAGCTGAACTCATTCATTTTTAGCCTTTTCCCCTCTCCAGGGTATCCTTACACATTTTGCTCTATGGTACTTTTACTGTTCTTCCTTTAGGGTTTTGTCTTTGACCCATGAGTTACTGGAGTTCAATTCTCGAACATCCGGGGGCTTCCTTCAGGAGGGGACACAAAACTGAAACGTGCACTCATGGATGCTCCCTGAGGGGGCCCAGCCCTCAGCTGCACAGGATGAAGCCCAGACGAGGCTGAATGAGGGGGGCTGCACCCCCCTCCTAGAACAGGGCTGGGCGCGGCCGCCTGCCTCGGATCCTCCGGTCCTGGACACCAGCAGCAAGGAGGGGAGACACAAACGCCCATCCACATCCCTCCGGAAGCCCTGTTGTCCATGAGGAAGTGGGAAGGGTGTGCAGCGGGGGACACGGGGCAGGAGGACGTGGCGTAGACCTCACCCTCCTTCCCCCCAAGGGTTTGGGGGATGGCTAAAGGTGGGAAGTCCGCCTGCCTGACACGGTTCTCCAATCTCAGCTTCACCTTCTCTGCCTGTGTGGCCTGGAGTGACCCTGGAGGTGACGTCACGGTGTTACTTCCTCTTCCACACAGAGTCAAACCCACCCCCAAGAAAGAAACGCGGAGGCCGGGCGGCTTCACGGGGGAATTCTACAAACATCTAAAGAAGAACCAGCAACCACAATCCTCCTCAAACTCTTCCCCAAAAGACAAGGAACACTTTCTAATTCATTTCTGAGGACAGTACTGCCTTGCAGAGCCGGAGGAAGATATCCCAAGCAGACCCGCCAACGTCCCTTATGAACATCAACGCGAACACCCCAACACAGGCTAGCAAGCCAGACTCGGCCGCCAAGGGACGGCGCTCTCTGACCACGTGGGACTTACTCCTGGGACGCGGGGATGGCCTGACTCCGAAAACCCAAGTAATGTACCATGTTAGCACACCAGAGGGGAAAAACCCACATAATCATTGGACCTGCTACTGAAAACACATGTGACAATATAGAACACGTTTTCTTGATAAAAACACTATTTAAGAAACTAACAATCAGCGGAAACCTCCTTGACGTAACAGAGGTCATGTGTGGCTGCCCCACAGCACACACCACCCCCAGGGGTGAAGGACTGAAAGCTTTTTCTCTGGGAAGAACAAGGCCAGGAGGCCCACTTTCGATGTTGCACTGGAAGTCCCAAACAGAGCAGTTAATTAGGCAAAAGGAACAGAAATAAAAGGCTTGCAGACGGGAGAGCCCCCGTCCTAAAATTTATATGGAATCTAAAGGGATCTCAAAGAGCCAAAACAATCTTTAAAAAGAACTGGGCTGGAGAACTCACACTTCCCAACTTTAAAGCTTACTACATACACGAGAGCAATCAAAATAGGATGGTACAGGCATGAGGCCGGACATACAGACGAAAAGAACAAAATGAGAGTCTAGAAGAACACCCTCACATATATGGCCAGCTGATTCTTTTTCTTTCCTTTCTTTTCTTCCTTCCCTCTTCCCCCCGACCCCTTTCCTCCCTCCTTCCCTTTCTTTCGTTTAAGGGATCTCTAACCCCAGTCTGATGCTCAAAAGCATGAGCTCAAAGATCTCAAGCCTGAGATCAAAAGTCACAAGCTGCACCCAGTGCGCCAGCCAGCCTCGTGTGCTCAACTGATTCACGTGCGAAAAGCCAGTTTCCCAGCAAACGGTGCTGGGAGGACTGGATACCCGCACGCCAAAGAACAGACTGGGACCCTGACCTTACACTGCATACAAAAATTAACTTAAATACATCAAAGCCTAGTAAAGTAGGACCATAAAACTCTTCAAAAAAACACAGGGAAAATGTCATGACAGTAGATCTGGCAATGACTTCTTGCACATAACACCCAAAACACAATCAATAAAGGAAAAAAATAGATGAGTTAGACTTTATCAAAATTTACAACTTTCACATCAAAGATACTATCAAGAGAGTGAAAATAATCTACAGAATGGGAGAAAATATTTTCAAATCATTTATCTGATAAATTTTAATATACAGAAAACATAAAGAGCTCCTACAACTCAACCATAAATAAAGAACCCAATTACAAAATAGACAAAGGACTTGAACGAACACTTCTCCCAAGATAATCGTTAGGGAAATGCAACGCAGAACCCCCCAAATCCCACAGAATACCGCTTCCAACACTAGGACAGCCATTATTAAAAAAGAAACAAACAAACAAACAAAAAACCCAATAAACAGAAAACAGGTGTCGGGGAGGATGTGGAGGAACCGGAGCCCGTGGACGCGGCCGGTGGGAACGTAAGTTGGTACAATCACCGTTGGAAACAGCGTGGAGGCTCCTCAAAAACGTAACCCCAGAAATTCGCTCTGACCCAGCGACCCCACTTCTGGGATATACCCAAAGGAGATGCGAGCCGGCTTCAGAGAGACACTGTCCACCAGAGCAGCGGTACTCACGACAGCTAAAACGTCCCCTGCCGGACGAAGGGACAGACAAAATGCGGCCCGTGGACGTCGTGGAATAGTCCTCAGCCTTGAAAAGGAAGGAGCAGCGGACACCAGCCACGACCTGGGGAGCCCCGAGGACACGGTGCAGAGTGAAACCAGCCAGACACAGAAGGACAAGTCCTGGCCCCACTTCTAGGAGGCACCCGCAGTGGTCAGACCCGGGGACAGAGTCGACGCTGGGGCCGGGGAGGGGGCTGCGGCGGGGGGGGTGGAGGGGGGACTGCTTACTAGTCAGTTTCTGTCTGAAAAGATGAGAAAGTTCCAGAACAGACACTGGTGATGTTTATATAACACCATAAATATACTTAATGCCACAGAATTGTACACTTAAAAATTATAAAAATGGTAAATTTTAGGTTATATATATTTTCCCACAATAAAATCAAAGCAAAAAGATGGGTGGGGGAGAGGAAAAAGGAAAGGAGGCCTTTCACAACTCAACCCCTGATCCGTATCTGGGCTCACAGTCCAAACACTGGAAGAAACTGATGGTCCTTCGGGCCTGGTTCCAAGGCTGGCCCCTCCCAGGACAAGGATTCGAATGTTAGATTTCAGCTCTGGGAGTAGCGGCCCTACAGCAAGGCAGGAGACCGGACCGGAGACTACCTGCTCCTGGCTGACACCAAGGGTGGCGCACCGTCCTGTCAGCACCCGCCGTCCACAGGAGCTGCCCGCAGCCGGCCCTGCCCGCCCGCCCCTCTCCCTCGGGCACCAAGGCTGTCCTGGGGCTGGCTGAGCGACGTCTGCGGAGGGGAGGACCACTTCCCACTGGCTTGGCCAAGAACCGCTAGAGGACCTTTGACAGTGGGTGACCAGGAGCTGATCTTTTAGGACGTTTTATATTGAACAGCCACGAGAGTTCTCCCTTCCGCAGAGAGGAGGGGGACCGTTATTTCTGCATTCCCTCAAACTGCATTAGAAATCTGCTCTCTGCTTCCGAGCAATTCTCCACGAGCCTACAGCAATGCCTGTCCCACTGTCACTCGGTGTGCTTCCCAGCGACTGGTGCCGGCAGCCCTGGGGCGGGCCCGGGAAACAGTCTCTCTGCACAGACCTTAGCCGTTCTGGGTCAGCCCCGAAGCCTCTCCTCGCCGCTCCCCCTGTCCAGGTACCGAGGTCCCCCCGGCTGCCTCTGACGCACCCCGCCTCCCCTGCCCGCCCACACAGACCAGACAGTGGCGCAGGGCCGGCGGCAGGCCCGCTCACCAGCAGCAAGCCCACGGTGTCCAGCCGGCAGAGCTCCCGGTTGATGCCGGGCGTGTTGGTGTGCAGCAGCGCGGCCATGAGGCGGGCCCCGTGCAGACGGGCGTTGCCCAGGGGCTCCTCCAGCACGCCGATGGTGGTCAGGATCGCTTCTTTCTACACACAAAGAAGCACCGCCCAGTTAGAGCCTTGCCACCAGCGTTGACCACTGCTGGCTTCTCTCGGCTCTGGTGCTAGCTGCTCAAAGGGACAGGGCCACCACCCCACAGTGTGGCCCAGCCTGGCGATGCATGGGATGTGTGTGTGGAGACTGGTCAGGGCAGCACTGCCTGCAAGAGGACGTGAGGGTCAGCGGCGTTAGGGACCCACCACTCCCCAAGGACCTCACAGAGCAGCGAGCAATGGTGCTCCACCGCCCCCAGAAGCCCAGGGCTCTCTGGTCCCAACAAAGCAAGCAGAGACGTGTCCGAGACGGGCCGCTCCCCCAGGACGCTGAGCTAGCCCCACGAGCACTCTCGGAGGCGGCGCTAACAGCGGCCTCACCACACTGGACGCAGGTGTCTCCCGACCCCACACACGGCAGCATGATGTATCCACCATCTCATGAACCCAACGTTCCAGAACCCACCTTCATGAAGCCCACTTTCTAGTGGGAGAGGCAGGTGGTAAGCTAAGTCAGACAAGCCACGTGGTAGAAGCCATGCTAAGAAGCGCCCGGGAAAGGGAAAGGGGCCGTGACAGAGAGGGGCTCCGCGGTGAGCTGGAAGGCAGCTAAGTGACGGAGCCCTTCCCTGCGTGACCCAAGTGCTGCCCAGAGCTGCTGAGCTGAGCCAAGGGCTCCCCTGGCCTGGTGTCCCGGACTTGGAGGCCAGACCTACACTTGGCAAACTCGGACTCTCGGATGGCCCCGATTTCAGAGCACAAGAGTCATCTGGGCAGGGGCTACGAACTGTCCAACCCCCAGGCCTTGCGTAAGAGCAGAGCTGGTCGCTCGGCAGCTGAGAGGGCAGAGACGTGCTCCTGGTGTCTGCCTGCTGATTGTCCAGCTGGGTGCGGCACCCCTCCAGTCGGCAACGGTGGCGCAGCGGCCTCATCCCATTCGGGGTCACCCACCTTGGGCGGGCTGAGCAGAAGCTGGTGGAAGTCCTTCAGTCGTGGCTCAATGCCGTGCAGGACGCTGCTGCTGACGGTGCACAGCCCCTCCAGTCCCTGAGAAAAGGAGTCCACCAAGCCCTCTGTCCTGTGGACGAGGACAGGAGATGGAGACACGGGGGATGCGCCCCGTCCTCTGTCTCAGCCCGCCCCCCCTCAACTTCTCCACTCGTTGGCTCAGGAGTAGTTTGGCGACCGTCAGAGAGACAAGAGAAAGGCACCACAGGCCTTCAGAATATCCTCCCAGGTGATGGCCAGGGGCTACCCCTCGCCCCTGCCGGGCTGGCGGCACCTCACGCTCACTGGACCACCACCCAGTTATAAAAGTAATATGTCACCATCACAGGAAAACATTCTAAACACACACACACACAAAAGAATAAAAAAGAGAATCAGCAAGCTCATCTCTGTTTTTGGTCTTTTTTTAAGATTTTATTTATCCATTTCAGAGAATGCGAGTGGGGAGAGGAGGAGAGGGAGAGGGAGGAGGAAAGAATCCCATGCAGACTCCCTGGAGTGTGGACCACACCCTACCCCAACACGGGGCTCGACCCCAAGATCCTGAGATCACAGCCTGACCCGAAACCAACAGTGGGTGCTTATACTGACAGAGCCTACCAGGTGCCCCTCATCTCTGTTTTTATGTGTCATTTCCATGCTGTCCCTTCACTGCAGCCAAAGCTGGGAAAGGCCCTCAGAAGAGCCCCCACTTCCTACAGAAAAGGACCAGGCTTCCTGGGCTCACGAGGAGAAAACAATCAATATTCTGGTGGCCTAACTAGAGTAAGCAATGACAGCATCATC
>RCUC01115292.1:0-28458 GCA_003697995.1 Taxidea taxus jeffersonii
TTTTTTTTTTTTTTCCTGGTTAGATTTCCTCAGGGAGTGTACCCCAAGACCTCTCTCTTTGTGATAACTTATTCCGGCCGGCAGAGCCAGGGTCAATTTATTACATGTCCCGACCACCCCCCTCCAAAGCTCCAGCAGGAGGGGCCCCTCTGCAGTTGCTGATGACTAGGGAATTACTCAAGTGTGAACTGTTTCACTGTCTGTCACTTTGCTCATTAGGCAAGTGAGAAAATGTATCTATGGCTCTGTCTCACGGTCCTCATTAGCTTGGTGGCACATTTTTACTTCCCTTATTTGTTTTAAAGATGAATGCATAAGAAACAGGAGTCAGCCGGTGTGCCTCAGTATAATTTTAAGAAGCAAAAGCCTGGATAATCTTATTATCTTCCCAATAATTGTGTTGTTCAGGCGATAGGGATAGCGTAATTGCCTCTACTACATTGCCAGCCTGGGTATAGGGGTGTAAGTGTTTTCAGTTGTAGTAAAAACTGAAGAAGTCCAAAACACTGGGGTAAGATCGTGGTGTTTCTGGAAAGACAGTACACAGAGAGTCCAATCAAGACAGCTAAATAAAATAATGAGCCTGTACCCTAAGAATGCTAGGTTTGTTTTTTGCTTTTTTTTTTCCTTCCAGTACTCTAGTTCCTGTAGGTAGGAAATATACTATTACTCTCACTACCTTTGTGTTAAATGTAGTTCTATCTCCACCAGGAGATTTAGCAAAAGGTTCATTAGGAGAGGGGGCAATGAGATGGGAGGGATGTGGGGGGGGTATGTATGCTTTTTACTTGATTTTTATGGGGCATTCTTTACAGGTGTTTATGGTTATTTATCATCTCCAGATTTATTTACGGAGATGATAAAACAGAGTTGAGATCACCCGATATCATTCAAGAGTTTGACATTCTGGTTGCCTTCCTGATAGAAATGTGTCAGCCTATTTCTTGTTTGCTGTGCTTGACTTGGGGTGTTTGGGATCCACTTTTGTTCAGCCACATAAATGTTGTTCCAAATTCATTAGCATCCATGTGGAGTCCAGCCACAGCGTCACCGTGGCTGAAGATTTAAGCGGGGCATGTCTGTCCCACAGGGCGAAAGGGCAAGATTGCTATATGCTCTTTTCTCTACCTAAACTTAAAACTTCTAATGCACACGTACCGTGTTGGAGCTGGGGTCCGCTGCTAACATCAGTTCAAATCTAGGTCTGCATAATAGGAGAAATAGTTGAGCTACACTGGCAAATATGCAGAGTGTGTTTCTGTTTATTTGCATTTACAGATCTAGAGTCAAAATTTAAGAAGTGTGGAGAAAGAAGCATTCTCTCCTATTTTTTTTTAAAGCTGGACTCTTTTAGTCACAATGCCAGCCAAAACGCCTGATTTTCATCTCCCTCAACCATTTTCTTCATTCAGAGAAATGAGAATGCACGTAACCCATTCAAGGGAAATATAATGCATTATTATAATAGGACTTGGCCTAAGTAGCTAATCACTTTTTATTAACACTTTTTGGCCCAGGGAGTTGGGATTTCTCCAAGCTGACTGTCAGGGCAGGGATTCTGGGAGTCTATATTAGTAATTAGCATTACAAGATCTCGACTCCTGGGGTGATTCAAATTAATACAAAATAAAAGTGCAAATTTCCAAATAGCTTTGAAAGCCTTATCTATTATTAAATTTCTGTTATTAAAGCTCTTTCCAGCCAGTGTGACAGAGGAGTCCAAAGTGGAAGGTTTCCTCAAATATCTGCACAACTCGTCTTGGATTCTTTAAAATTAAATAAAAGAGCATACAATGAAAGATCAAAAGAATTTTCTGTACAATTGAGTTACGCCTTGGCAGTAAAGTTTTCCACCAAACCAAATCCCTACAAAGCAACATGAGTTTCATGGTCACAGTTGCTTTTGGACCTTCCTTGATACATTTGGCAGCTATCTTGAGAGCATCCAAAGAACCGCTGGCAACATCAATCACTCATTTCATAAGCAGGAGCTAAGAGGCGACAGGAGGGCTCTTGGCACATTACCATCTCTCCACCATGGAACCCCTCCCAGGCAGGAAAAAAGAGAAACGGCGCAGCATAGAGACATTATGGAGTACTCGTTTCCGAATAAGGTTCTACTAATGTGTAAATAACCTGCTTTCTCTAACCATGTCTTTAGCAGCCTAAGTGGTTAATTGTTATTGATCAGCTCTGCCCACTGTTCCAATATCAGTCATTATTGAAAATAATCTCAGTATCCTTCATTAAGCATGCATCTGTTTCCATGGGAATGCATTTTCAACCCGGAGAGCTACTTGAGTGTTATTGGTCTCACTGGTTGTGCCGGCACTGAGGGCTGTGGTTGCCCAATCTGTCATAGTTAATCAACTCTCATCTCTTAACACTGGCTGCAGTTATCAATGAGGTAAGGATTAATATTCTGGGCGAAGCAGATGATAAATCATTTGTATATAATTAGTGTACAGCAAGGTTACAGCTGACATGAATTTTTATCTTAATTATGAGAGAAATTTGTTCCATTAATTTAATTTAGTTTGCATGAGTGGCTAGACACCTAACAAAGTTAATCTTACACCTGTCATTACAACATTAAGGAGAGAGCGAACCTCTTGTTGAGGCGCTGGGCTCGGGTCCTCCTGTGATGAGGATAATGTTGTTCATTCCGATGTGAGAATAGATGATCATAGACAGAAGATGTAAAGTCGACTCTCTTTAAAGTTGTTCCCCAGGGGATTTATGGGAGAATCTCAAAGCAACTCAGCTGGCGTTGCCACCCTCTGGATACCATGGTCCCCTTTCCAAACTATCTCTCCCCTGTCTTGTAAATCAGGTGGGAGACACGAGGCGCGAGAAGAGACTTATTTTTGTTGGTCTTGTATAGATGCAAACCTCAGAATTGGTGGTCAGGAAGAGCTTTGCTTCGTGACAGTCTCCAGCATTTGTATCAAATGCAATGGATTAAGAAATGTGTGGTGTTCGGGCTGTCTATTCTAGGTGCTCCGTGTTTATGTTATAATTGAACAGAATAAATCACATAACTCGGTCTACTGTACAAGTGGTAATTATGCAGGCATCCCGAAGCCTTCAGAGTACTACACTAACCGAAACCTGGTCCTAATTATCCAAGTAATTACTGAGTCTGATCAATCATATTTGATTGATAGATGAGGTGGGGCTGTTTGTGCAGTAGAATGTGATGTTCTTTATTTTCCTAACAGTTGGCTACCCACTTAAGATTTAAAAAACAAAACAAAAAAACCTTGCTAATCTGGATTATTTAAAATGGTTTCCTTACAGGCTTAGCTCTGTGCTAATTGTTTTGCCCAGGATGGCCGACCTGGCACAGGGGACATCCTTAAAAGAAAAGGGGGCAGAAAGTCACAGGGTCACAATACAACATCTCTGCATACACTCTGATCAATGAATGATCCCAGCGATGTCAAAACAGACCGAAACAGGATTGCAGAAGAGGCCATTTCCAAAACTGCCAGTTTGTGATAGAAGTTCCAACGTCCAAAGGAAAGGGCTCTGGCATTTTAGGAAACCCTGAATCAGCCTGCAACTGAAATGGGAATCGCACAGTAACTCAGATTAATGTATTGTAATATTAGTCCACAATTATCACTCAGAGATAGGGTCAAGAAGTGTATAGTTGGTTATTCACGAGAAATGACTGATTTAAAAACAAAGAGCTCTAATGGAATTCAATAGTGCTTTTCAGTCATTCTGGTTGGCATCTCTATTACCTGAGATGATTCACAGTCCATTATGGGAGCTTCCATGCTAATAGAATGTCTATCTTCTGTAATACAGACACATCAGAGCACTAACTGGGAATCTGTCACAATGAATTTCATCTAGATTTCACTTCATCTCTTCATGGACTGTAAAATTTGCTCTTGTACAATGCCTAAATTTACTGTGGGTAATTGAGAGAGATCTATAGATGCAGCCACACTCGGTAAAAAGCAGTTTTCCAAAGATCTATTGTAAATTGTGCAGCTTTGCCTCAGCTGGGGAAAGATGATGGGGAACTGAATCTTGCCTTTACTAATGAGATGTTTTGGTGAGTTCAGAAGGGAGAGGGGGGCAGATGCCTTAGGGGACTCTGCCACGTGGAAAAAGGAAAACAGGGGAGGCACCTATCTTTCATCCTCAGCAAAGCTTTGCAAAAGGGACAAAAAGAAGTTTGGACACAGGCTTCATTACCTTCCATAGAAAGGATAAATCAGGGCTACGAGAGACTAATACTTTCCGAATCTGCCTGCATTTGCTTGGCAGAAAAATAATGTCTCCTGCATGACCCAGCTTTCCAGCAGCTTACATTTGCCTCTGCTTGTGGCTGCAGGTAGAACAAATTCCATCTCTCATTTGCTAAACCTTCTGTTTCACAGATTGTTAATCCTAACTAAAATATTTGGTATTAAGCTATCTGTATGAATTGTTGATAAAGAATTAAGATAACATTTGAGCTATTAAATATAATGTGTGCTCATATTTTTTCAATGGAGACTTGGGTTACTGCTCATAAAGTATACACACTAACCTCTTTTTTTTTCTTCAAACCATTTCTCTTTCTTTATTTTACTTATCCTCATCAAAAGCCAAACAGGTGCCCTTAACAATCGTAGGGTTTAATATTTGTTAGCCAATTAGAATTGTGATATATTCTATAGCTTTTTTCCTAAGCCGGGAACAGAATAATAGCATCATGCTTCACTGGCAGTGAAGTGAGCTGAGCCTTTACATTAGGAGAAAATCAGAATGGTATGACTGCAGTTCATTACCGAAATAGGTAAGTGATGAACTGTAAAGACAAAGGGCATTGTTAAATGAAATGTCATTATTAGAGGTGCTCATGTTTAACAAATGTACTGTAAGTTAATTCAGTAGTGGTTTCTATAAAGTTCCTCACTGCATGTTCGCTGCTCATTTTTACTGTGTCTGCATACCTAACATCTCCTTAAAAATGTATTAAAGGAAACAGCGTCAACCCCCAACTATAGGGAGTAATTAAACCTAGGTCGGAACCCTCTTCTGAGCTTGGGTACTTGGCGTCACTTTGACTGAAGACCCTGACCAGATGCAATTGTGTTTTGGTTCCTAGATCTACGTGCAATACGCCAGGATGTGTTAAAAACAACAACAACAACAACAAACCCACACACACAATCATTTTGCAGAAGGCCTGAGAAAAATGTTTTCAGCTTAAAGAGAAAAAAAAAAAGCAATGAAACCCCTTTGGCATCTGTGCAAAACTGTTTGCTTGGCTCTGGAGGTGATAAAAATAATTTATGAAGCTCTACATTTTTAGCAAGAGGAAATGACCTCAGCTTTTAGCAATCTGATGCAGTTGGTGAAGCCTCTCTCTACTACTTTTATGGATTTCCTTGAGCTACATATTCTGTGACCTGTATTTCAGATTTATTGGCAGATACATAAAGGCACATTAAGTAATATAAAATGCAGTGAATGTATCAAACAACTCAGCAGGGACTGGCTGACAAGGGGCAGAGGCTGCCTCTTCGAAGACGTTACTCGCAATTGCCATTGAATACCTGTTTATGCATTTGTCTAACCAGGCTCGAATTTTTGTTTTAAATAAAGACATTGTTTCCAAACAAGAGTGTCTGGCTGAACACATAATATGGCAGGTGGCAGGAAGAGGGTGTATGGCCAACTCTAAAATCTAATCAAACCCTCCGGATTTTGAGTGTGAACACTCTTGTTTCCAGTTTGGGGGGAAGCCTGACTTCCCTGTGGGAGAAAGAGGGCCCTCAGCATGTTGTGTTCAGTTCTAGGCATTTTGGTGAGGGGGATGCAGACTGGCCAATAATGTCTTTGGGTAAATACCTACCCTCCCTGATTAAGGGAAGAAAAGTATCTAGGGGGATGTGTGTATTCAATAAGGCCATACACTCAGCCCTTGAAACACAGCTGGCAGAAGTGTTACATCCCTGACTCTGTTGTCAAAAACAGTCGGGGGCCCACGTGGCAAAGTGGAAAGAGGACCAATATGTCAGTGAAGAGGCCTGAGTTCTAGCTGGGCCAGTGTATCATCTTGGGAAACTCATACTCTCTCTCTGGAGTTCATAGTATGACTCTTGGCATCCCTTCCAGCACCAAAATCCCTTGATTTTTGAACCATGAAGTCTTAAAGATTGATGTAAGAGAAATGAGATCATAGGATCCAGGGACACCTTCACCAGGACTGAATCACTTGGGAAGATTCAGGCCCGTGGGAAGATTCAGGCCCTGGCATAAACTCAAACAGAAAAATGATGGACACGCGGTTTCATGGGGGAGCTTCTCATTTACCTTCCTGTGCCTGTCACATTTTATCATCAACTATTACTTTTTAAGGTCCCCCCCTTCCAAAAAATCTCCTGGTTGCCTTCTATCCTATGATGGCCTCTCTGTTCTTGGGAAGTAGACTGTTCTTTGTTTTCACCATTTAGTATTGCCCACAAGAACAAGTAAGTGGAAAGGTTAAAGGCTCAAGTTCTGGACTCAGATGGCCTGAGTTCAAGTCCTGGTTCTACCACCCTTAGCTGTGTAACCTTGACCTTGGGCAAGTCCCCTAACCTCTCTGGGCCCATTTTTCCTCTCCAGGAAAGCAGGAGTGACAATAAGAGTGTTCATTTAATGGATTATGGTGACGATGCAATGAGATTCAATTTGTAAAGCATTTAGTACAAAGCGTGATACAGAGTAAAATCCTCAATCTATATTAGGTCTGATTATTATTGACGTTATTATTATTACTCTGTTCATGGCTTTTCTTAACAAGAGAGCAATTCATTAGAGGCAGAGCCACCGCCGCACATGTCATCTGTGTTCCCTACAGTGTTGGGTTCCCATTGTGTTTTCAGAACATAAGTACTGATGGATAAAGCCATGATAAGGTGGACAAAGAAGAATGAAACCTAGCAGTAATAAATAAAACTGTCTGTGCTCCTGTGGCACAAAGAGCAATTCTAAGAATGGCTACCATTATTAAACATGTACCTTATGCCAGACACAGAAGTTATTTCCAATCACTATTCTGCAAGATCTATGTAATTATCCTTGTTTCACAGAAACAAAAATGGAAGTTCAGGGGAGGTAAGATAAGAGTCACAAAGGATACAACAGCAAAGTGAAGGAATGAGAGTCAATCACAGGTCCATCAGCTGCCAATGTCCATTTATATCCTATAGCCCCTGCACCCGCAAGATTACTGACCAATCAGAAAGAATCCCAGCCTCTGCACATGCCCCACAGCCATCTCCCACTGGTGAGTGGGGGAAAGAAATTAAGAGATGAGATAGCCATCGGAACCCTCAGTGCTGAGTCACAGAGCAAAATAAAGGATGGCCCACAGCTGAGACTCAGTCTTTGAAAATACACAATACGAAAAGAAATGCAGATCAGGGTCATCTGGGGCTCCATCGTGGGTCACTACATACGGCATTAACCACCACCAAGATTCTCTTTGATCTCTAACAATAGTGGCTTAAAGACAAGAGGTGCTAAATAATTAAGACACTGAATATGGATATTAAATCACAATCATATGATGCCATGTTACTTAGAATTACAGTTATGCCTTACACTTACAAAACTCCTCTCCCCTAGCACTCCCTAGAACACTCATTGGCACTGAGGTAGGGGTAATGAGATGGCAGGGCGGGGGGTGGGGGGAGTTCACACTGGCAAAGTTAGGATGCAGCCTGAGAAGACAGGATTAGGAGAGGCAGCCAAGACCAGCCTTAAAATCCTGATTGGAAGTGCCCGTACAGGTTGTGGCTTGGACCGGGGCCAAGGGAGAAACACGTAGTCCGTACACGACATGTTGGGGGCCATATTGTCAGGAAGGACATGGTATTATGAATGTCTTTGTCTGATGGAAAAGACCTGGTCTCTCTAAGCAACCATTTGCAGCCCTGAATGTTGCCTACCCTCCAGAAATATCTCCTCCTAGACCTGAAATAGTGCCCTTGTTTATCCAAAGGCCAGGCAGAAATGCTTGGGATGATAAAACAGAGATTAGAGGAATACATTTGCCTGGGGTACATGTTCTTACAGTGCTTCCCAGCAAAGAAGCCCCAAGCTCTGCTAGCTAATTTAATCAGAGAGTTAAGGCAGGAGCCACCTCTTGTAATTCCAAACTAAAATTAGACATTCACCTGAAAAATTCAGGTAACCAAAACAAAAACGAGGGGGACGCTATTTATTTAAATTATGAGGATAATTGCCTCAATTCTCCAATTCCCCTCACTTGGGTAGACTTGGCTTGAGTGTATCAGTATCCATGGTGATTCATCTAATAAGTAAACTGCATTAGCTCTGCTACTAGCAGAGAGGAAAGGAAAAGGTCTTGAAATCTATCTTTCATGGCTTCCTTCCAGAGCAAGGGATTTCATTATATCCTGAACACATGAGGCAGTTCAAAGAGATCTGAAATATGGAATGAGAAGGAGGAGGAGGAGGAGAAGTTTGGGCTTCTACACTTTTTAGTTTTGCTTTTATATATGAGAATCAGGCACTAGAAACAGAGACTCTAGGGGAAGGCTTTATTCTTCTGGTCCAGGATTTTGTCTTGGTTTGTTCTACGGTTGATATCTTTCAAAGAGTTCCCCCACACGAGGAAGCTTTCACATTTCCCCTCATGTACATAATTTTAAATAAGTATGACAGGAGTTCCTTTAAAAAGAAATACACATACGTGATTTTCTATTCCATGGCTGGAATGAAACTTGATGGAACAAGTGCATAATGGTATCTGTTTAATAAATCCAGACAGTGTGGAATGATAATAGAAATCATCCCAAAAGAGGTGCCACAATTTTCCTGCAACAGCAGAAAGATATTTGCTTGGGATCCATCTACTTTTGAAAACTGTTTTATGATTACAAGCATGTAACCTATTCTAATCATTACTGTAAATAATTAATCATTTCCTTTACAATCACTTATTAATTAGCTATCATAACACTGTTGTGAGTTAGATGGAAGACAAGGATTTGATATTCAGTTATTAACAGCTAATTAAAATATTCATTGTTTTCCATATGTTGTTTATAGCTTTGCTTCCCTCCTCACCCTTGATAACAGAATTTCTCGAACCAGGGACAATGTCCTCCATTTGCTTAGCGACATCGCCATCTGTTGTCAGTAAGCGGAAAACATGCTCTTCGGGTTCTTTGGCAGAAACAATAGCTTAATCCTCCCTTCAGCTTTTATTTGGAATCGAAAAAGTTTAGTGCACACTATTCTCTCTTGAAATGTTTTCCTTCACTTTAAGGTATTCTGCTGACTAATTCCAATAACATCATCTAAGCGGTAAATTAAGTGAGCCCATTAACAAATTGTGGTGAAATATTCAAACTACAGCCATATCAGGAAAGAGAGGAAATCAGCTACCTGACATGGTTTATATCAAGTCAAAAGAGGGGGAAATTTAAAATTGATCTCCAAGTATCCTACAGATTCACTCCACACTAACTCATCTGTATAATGGAAGTCCACGTTTGTGGAGGGATTGCTGAATGCCAAGCCCTGCTCATCCTGCAATCAGTCCAGGGATGGAGACATTGTTATTGTGCCCAGTTTACAAATAAGGAAACAGAGGCACTGAGAGTAAAATTATCTGCTGATGCAGGGTCAGCTACATAATTTGTGGGGCCCAGTGCAAAATGAAAATGTGGGGTCTCTCGTTTCAACAGCAAGAGAAAAATGCCATTAACGGTACTGAAATACAAAGCTTTTGCCTCTCTTCCCCAGTCTTTCCCCACTTTGCTATGATTTCTTATTTGCTATTCTACATCATCCTAAGCAAAGAAAATGTTATCTTTAAGTTATAAGTATGGATTGGATCATTTATTTTTATATTGTGCAATATCAGTTTTAAAAGCAAACATAAGAACATTTAACTCATGAAAAATCACTGAAATTACACAGTGTGTTATTTTGTAGCTTCTATATGTCTTGCTCTTCCCAGAACAGCGGAAACCCTGCACAAAATTAACTCAGGTGCTTTTACTTCACCTGAGAAGCGCACATTCTACCAACACTCTCTACCTTTGGTTTGCTAGATAAGTAAGGAAGGACTGAAAGGAAAAGGAATTATGGTTCTTTTTCCTTCCATGCCATCATTGGCAGCACAGACCGGGGGGCTAATACAGAGAAATAATATATAGGGGGACACAGCAGGATTCCCGGCCATTCACGTATCTTAGAATGCCACTGTCTTCTCTCTGCATTCAGAGCAAGTCCAAGTGCAAACAGAAAGTCAGTCACAGACATAATGGGTTTACCGGGCAAGCACTTTGGGTCTCACCGAGCTCCCGGATATTGCCCACCAGAGTTCTACCCACCAGAACTCTGCACTCCTGAGGCCATTGCAAAACCCTAGAGGGGCAGGAGCTGGCAAGGAGCAGTGGGCACTGACACTGCGCTCATTTTCTCTACTCACGTGCATGCTACGACAATGTCTTGTTGGACTTCACTTGTAAAACTTAAGCTCAAAGATAAAACGATCCAGAATCTCAGGACAGTGACAGCACAACATAAAACCCAGTGCGAGGCTCTCTGCACGTGGCATCCTGTGAGACTGCGGAGAGCACACCCCTACGAATCCCACCCCAAGGTGATGGCCAAATGCAGAACCCAGGCAGTCTGAATCCAGAGCTCCTGCTCTCAACCATCATGCTCTACTGCCCTCAGACTGTGCCCAGAGGCACCTTTACAAGGTTCTACTTTATGTATCCATTATTCATAGAATTAAAATAAAGATTATAGTAGCTGTAGGGCCTTGGGAGTCCGGCCTCCTCATTTTACAGACACAGATAAGGGGCCTAAAGAGCCAGGATGACAGCCCTGGGCAGTCAAACCATCAGAATGAATGCAATGGTCCTTCCTTCCCCTCTCCAGCCCTTCCCTGGCCCACCCTTCTTTTGTTGACCCACTTCTCTTCTCTGATGCCATAGCAACCCTGCTATGAGCCCCTTTGGTTGGGTCAGGCAAGGCAAAGTCCCACCCCTCCTACCAGGGTCCAGAGAAGAGCTCACATGCAGGTCTGGCAAAGTCACGCACTACCCAAAAACCTTGCTACAGCTGTGAGGATGAGAGATACCCTCCTTCCTCCACCAGGATATGGAGACAGGCAGACCATGGGATCCTGGAGCATCCAGTGGCTAACTTGTCGCTATGTAGACAGTGACTGTGTGAGACCAAGGACACTGTGGAGGAAGACAGAGTGGAGAGATGCAGAGAGAAATAAGTGTCCATGCAGGCATTACTTTGGAGCACCTTGGTTGAGCCCTCAATTACATAAATGAGCCCCTTTCAGGCCTAAGCAAATGTGAACCAGGTTTCTATTTCCTGCAACAAGGAGACTTGCCCTAATGCAAATAAAGGTAGAGATTTGAGAATTGCCTGTGTAGACGTGGTCATTGAAACCATGGTAAGGGTGTAGTGAAAAGAGGAGCAAAGATAAAGCTCTAAAAAACGTCAAGGAAAGAAGGAGACACCAGCAAAGAAGACGGAGTGAGCCATGGGAGAGTTTTCAAGAGGCCCAGAACAGAATAGAATGTCCACCAGGCAGCAGTAGGCAGTGGCTATGGGCAGCACTGGGTACTACAGAATATTTGAACAAGATGAGGACTAAAAAGAGTCTCCTAACCTGGGAATTGGAGGTTAGTGGAAACTTGTGCAAGAGTGTTTCTGTCTGGAGGAGACAACGCTGGGGTCTGGGTATGAAGAGTAAATGGAAAAATCTTGTGTTTAAAATAGTAGGTTGAATACACATATTGATCACTACTTCTTCCCAAGTCAGAACTGAAATGATAAGAAAATAACTAAGTTTAACCAACAAGGACAATGAGAACAAGAGAAACCGCAGTGGATGAAAATTGGCACCTGCAAACAAAAAAGCCCACAAAGTTTTGGAAGTAGGAAAACAAATGGAGGCCTAATCTCTGGCTTTACAAAAGGGAGGGAGGAAGACACCTCAGAGCCCTCTTGGGGTAACGGTGAGAGTGATTTGCCACTGAGAATCCCCCAAACCCCAGGGCTGAGGGGCCAGGTAGCCACGAGAACACGAGGAAGAGGCTCCAGGCTGACAACAGGAAGAGTGTCTATAGCCTCAGTTAGAGCAACTGGACACACCCCTAATCTCCCACCTTTGTCTGTTATAGTTGGGTCACTTACCTGCTGATGGCCACAAGAAATCAGAGAACCACTCCCCAGAAACACTGAAAGGACCAGAATCTTGACTCTGGAGCCTGTAGCAGAGTGGGGTCATGGATGAAGTTCTGTCCCAAACTGAGAGATTAGGGAATGGCTCTCAGGTCATGGCTATGGGCTATAGCCCTTCCTGTCTCCTGCATTTTACCAGAACACCAGTAGTCAGTAGTATATGCCCAAGCAAGACATTGAACTAGCTTCTCTGCAGAAACAACACAGAGGGCAAACAATGCTGGTTTATATCATGGCACTTCAGCTAAGTGGGAGATACATTTAGCAGAATCCCCTTCCGTGTGTTGTTCTAGGTTAGGACAAGAGAAATCAGTGTGAAGTTTGGAAAAAGGAAGGAGGGAAGCAGGCTCCATTATATTCTCAGTGTTGGTCTAGGGTGCTAGGTGTCACTGCAGTTCCATCCCTACCCATTTCCCAGTTCACAAAGGAAATTAGGGAGATGAAGGAAATGCTCACAGCAAAGTTGCCCGGAAGAGTCCAGTCACTGGAGCGTGGGCAGCGTGGTTGGTACAAATGCAGCAATGGATCAGAGCCCAGCATTGGAGCCATTGGTCAATTGGGAAATCCAAGAGGCACATTCGCAAAGGTGCCACAAAGGTGTCATCAGCCAATAGGGGATTAGGGAGGCTTGTGATTTTCCTTCTTCCTACTCTCTGTATTCGATTCCTGGGGCTATCATAATGAAGTACAACAAACTAGATGGCTTAAAACAAGACAAATTCATTGCCTCACAGTCCTGGAGGCTGGATGATCAAGGTGTCAGCAAGGACATCTTCCCTTTGAAACCTGCAGGGGAATCCTTCCTTGACTCTTCCCAGCTTCTGGTTTGCTGGCAATCTGTGGCATTTCCTCACATACATCTGCATAATTATAAGTGGTTGGGTCTGTGGACTTGTTTTAACATCAGCTTCACTTCTTTATGTTTCAAGTCCTGATTCTTTATCCATAAAATGAAAGCCATTGTCTTTGCTAATAAAAGGATTGACACCAATACCAATAATATTTTTTTAAGTCCATTTTTTGCCACAAAAATTCTGGGTTCCTTGTCTTTGCCAGGCACTGTGCAAGGCCCAAGGACATTCCAGTCAACAACACTGGACTTTCATGAAGTTCACAGAGAAGAGGAGAGTTACATATATTGGGAGTTAAGAAGTTGTGGTACGTTCATACAATGGAATACTATAGCAGTAACAGTAAAATGCTCTAAACGCAGCAAGCTGGGTCCACCTCACAGTGACAATGATGAGCATCTACAGGAAGTTCAAGAACAGAAAAACTAGCCTATTGGGATAAAGGTTAGAAAAGAGAATCATCTATGAGGAGGGAGGAAGGCACAGCCTTCTGGGATGCTGGCCATGTTTTATAGTTGAATCTGGGAGATGGTTCCTTGGATTTATACACCCATAAACATTTTTCAAGATTTGGCACTTTACTGAATGTGTGTCATACCCCAGTACCACATTAACAAATATCCCCACATAGAGTTAACGTTTGCTAGAAATGCTAGCAAGAAAAATTAGTGTTCCACAGTGGACCTGATCTGATCTGGAGGTGGGGGGAGGTGTCTAGGGTGGTTTCTTCAGGGAAGTCAGGAGAAGCTTCCAAGAGGGGTCCCCAAAGGTGAGCCTGCGGTGGGTGTTGATAACAGCTGGACCTCTGGGAGATCTGAGGCCAGAAGGCCTGGGGCACAGGGAGCAAGAAGAGGGAGTGGTGTGGGGCAGTTGTGTGGAGGTGGGCTTGAGCGTGAGCCGGCAGCCGTGTAGAGCCTATGTTAAGGTCATGGCACTGAGACCTGTGGAGGCTTTCAAGGAGGAAATATACCACAGATTACTTAGAAGAGAATGGATGTTCCATTCGGGTACTTTTCCTCCTGGCTAGTTGATAACTGAGGGTCTCTCTGTAACGGTACTTAACTTTCCCATTTGCCTTTTGGGGAACCAGTTATTTAATAGAGACCACAACTCGCCTCCTTACTTTTCCTGCCCATCCTGCACAAGACAGCGGTGCCAACTAAGTCAGTGTCTGACATACAGACAGAATCAAGCATGGACAGCCCTCTCCCACATATAAGCTCTGGGGATGTACTACACCTCAATATACAGACCAATATGCAAGACCTTTTTGCATAACCAGCTAGCATGGTCAACTAGTGTGCCATTGCTCAAACAGGCTTCCATGGGAACACCAGTGCTCCATGGAGCACCAGTTGGTACCTATAGTTAAACATGACTAAGAAACAAGAAGTGTTGGTGTGGAGGAAAAGGAACCCTCATGCTCTGTTGGCGGGAATGCAAATGGGGGCAGGCACTATGGAAAACAGGATGGCGGTTCCTCAAAAAATTAAAAATATAATTATTATATGAGCCGGTAGTTCCACTATTGGGTATTTACCCAAAGAAAACAAAATCACTAATTTGAAAAGATATATGCACTCCTCTGTTTATTGCAGCATTATTTACAATAGCCAACTATAGAGGCAGGCCAAGTGTCTATCAATAGACAAATGGTTAAAGAAGAGGAGGTGTGTGTGTGTGTGCTTGTATACAATGCAATATTACTCAGACACAAAAAAATGAAATCTTGCCATTTGCAACAACATGGATGGATCAAGAGGGTATCAAAGTGTTGAATCAGGGTGCCTGGGTGGCTCAGTGGGTTAAAGCCTCTGCCTTCAGATCAGGTCACGATCCCGGGGTCCTGAGATCGAGCCCCATATCAGGCTCTCTGTTCAGTGGGAAGCCTGCTTCCTCCTCTCTCTCTCTCTCTGCCTGTCTCTCTGCCTGCTTGTGATCTCTGTCTGTCAAGTAAATTTAAAAAAAAAAAAGTGTTGAATCACTATGTCGTACACCTGAAACTATTACAACACTGTACGTTAACCACACTAGAATTTTTAAAAATCAAGAGATGTAACAAAGATGTCCATTTGTACATATGAAAAAAATAAATACATTCAACTGGATACCTTTTAAAAGATGCTTTTGAAATACTTGGTTAATGTTGTACAGTTGTTCTATGGCAGGACTTTCCAAGGGGTTTCTTATGTTAATGTTATGATCCCCTTACAGTAAAACTATGTGCAACATTTCCGAACTTGTTTGAGCCATGCAGCCCTTTCATGGGATGAACCATATGAGCAATTCAAGGTATTATTCAGTGGAACACACTGTGGAAAGTGGAGATCTGAAGTCTGACAGCACAGTGGTCAGGTACTTTTCACTGGTTAGGGATTTATGGCATGGTGACAGGCGACGATCTCCTTCAACTTAATTAATTTTTAGAATAAATGATGGGAAACTGAGGCGGTTGTTTTATTCTCATCTTTTGCCAAGTTTTATTTCTTCCCTCATCTGCTCATCTTCTGTATTTGTTCTTGGGAAGCTCATTTGTCTCCATTGGGCTATAGATTATTCTCTTCTCTGATAATCTTAAATACCTAAAAGGCTTCCTCTAAGTCCTTATATCATTTGCAAGAAGGCTTATTGCTTTTTAACCCCTTTCAGAAATTATCAGAAAGTGACCCAGGCTCAGATCCCCAACTTAACGATCACTATTGACACGTGAAATAATGCTTTTCATATCTCAAGTCCAAAATCATGTTATCTGTTGTAGGCAATTTTAGCCGAACAGATATCAAGAACCCTAGAAATGTTAATTCTGCTGCATCTGACATATTGAGAATTTTTGGTATTCAACCCAGGCTTTGCATCTTCTTTGCAATTTTCAAAATGCACAGCCTCACACTCTCTTTCAAAGGCCCTGGTATTATCCAGAAGCAATTATGAAGAAAAGCGAAATTACCTTTCGTCATTCTATCTATTCAGGGCCTTGGAAAAGCAGACTGACAATGAGCTGACAATTATTTGCAATCCACTTTCAGTTAATTTCACCATAAATTGAGTCTGAGGACTGCTGACAAATAAAATATATTATTCATCTGAAAACATTCTCTTTGGGGCTCCAGATCTCCAATCTATTTCATTAGTGATCATGATCAAACTAAGCTGAGGATTGATTTATGCAATAAATCAGTTATCCCACTGCAATAATTAATTAGGAAAATAATAGTTTGGTGGAGCTTTGAAAAGGAGCAGTTTCTAAGGCCCTTTGATAAAATAGAAAACTTTTAAAATAATTATGAGGCAGTGTCCCTAATGGAGTAGATACGCCTTGCCCTTGCCTCTATCCACAAGTCACTAGACTTAAATCATTGTCGGGGATAAGCTCCTTGAATCTCAATTCAGTTCATCTAATAATTTTCCAGTGTGTGCTACATGCCAGGCACTGTATGCTAAGTCTGTGAGTATTACAGAAATGGAACATCCTCCATGAGTACACATGGGCAGGTAACCATGTAAGGTATTAACGGTCCTAATAAATGCTTATAATAGACATAATAGCAAAGGGCTTTTGCAGCCATAGAGGCTCCAGGGATTAATTCTGCTTGAGTCATTGGGAAATGCTTCATGGGAGAAAGCGGCACTGGAACTGGTCCTAGGACAATGGGTACACTTTCGACTGGGGGTTGGGGATGAAGGGCTGTGGACTGGAGGAAATGCAAGAGTGATACCAGGCATACAGGAGTATGAACAACTGCAAAGCATGAGGATGGTTCCAAGTGGATTTGAGAAGAGGTAAGAAATCTAGGGTAGCATGTTGAGATCAAATCGTGGAAGGGAAACCAAGTGCACAGACTATTTGTACTAAGTTGGTTTTTAAATCGGGGGCTTTGCTGGTCAAATGATACACCTGGTGGCAGTGTCATAAAGGAGTGCTGGAAGGTACGCTCATTGTTCTGAAGAGAGCCAATAAAGCACCGTGGGAGAGGAAAATAAGGATGGAAGAAGGAAACTGGGACTCATTCATTCATCCCCTTAGAAGTCAAGGCATGTTGAAGTCAGAGGTTGGAAGGATCTCATAGGTGCTGAGGTCATGGAGGTTGTGAGCAAGAGATGGTGAGGAAAATAAATTATGAGTTTAGTGTTAGAGTCTAAAGGAGAATGAGAGTGTCTTAGAAAGTGATAGAGGAGGAGGATGTTTCTTCTCTCTTTGGTTCATGTGTTCATTCAAAAACCTGTCTTTGAAAACCTACTCCTCTGGGCACTGGGAGTACAGACACCAGAAAGACATTAAGTCACCAACTTTGATGAAAAGGAGACTCACCGTCTTTGGGCAAGAGAAGAACTCAAGAGTAGTTAACAGAACCATAAAGTGGAAAGCCATGGGATTCAGAACAAAGTGTGTGTACAGGTCAACAGGACCATGTACAGAAATGGGGGGAAATGCTGCTCCAACTAAAGCTTTGTGTCTAAGCAAAAGACAAGAGTGGGAAACGGTAAACAATAGGTATGCTGTGTCTTAAGCCCTTTAAAGGATTTTTTCCCAGGACATATCTATCTATATTTTATTTCTCAAAAGTAGGTCTTATATCTACTAATCTGCACAGAAACCTGGGAACTGTAATTGACAGGGCACAATTTTACACCCAAGAGATTCTAGAAGGGGTACAGGGGAGAATGAAAATTGCATAGACAGCTAGCAAGTCCATTTGCATGTTTAAATATATTTTTACTCTATCCTCCTGGTTGATAAAAATCTTACCAGAGTATAGAATTCTAGATTAACAGTTACTTTTTTTTAGAATTGTGAATGCATTGTTCAATTGTGTTCTGGTTTCCTGTGCTACTCTTGAGAAATTATGCCATTCTGATCCTCATTTCTTTGTTATGTGACCTAGTCTTTCTCTCTGTAAGTTCTCAGCATCTTCTCCTTATCTTTAGTATCCTGAAATGTTGCTATAATATGTGTGGGTATGGATCCTTTCTCCACCCATTATACATGGTACTTGAGAGCCTTTTCAATATGGACACTCCTTCATTATTGCTTTGGAAATTCCCTCTCCTGTTGTCTTCTGTTATGTCTAACCTCCTAGATATTTCCATGGCTTTGTCTTCCAGCTCTTCTATCAGATTCTTAATTTCAGCTATCATTTTTCTCAAATTTCCAAGAGCTCTTTTTAAATATTCTAATGATTACTAATTATAATCTGTAATTTTAAATAAATTTGGAGTTTTGGCAAAAGCTCAAAGCCCAGAATGTAATGCACCACCATATTCCAAAGGAAGATGCCAGATCATTCATGTAGGACTTACTATAAAACAATAAAACAAATCCTATTCCACTGTCCTACCTCACCTCCTGTCTCTATCCCATATATGAAAATAATACAGACATACATACATAAGCAAACAAATAAATAAGGCTAGAGACTCTCCAGAGCAGGAATTATTTTTGAACAGTTACTTGTTGGGGAGTGAACATTTAAAATAGGTGTTTCTTTTCATCTCTTTAGCCAAGCACTGGTCATGAACATACTCAAAACCCTGGGGGGACCTGTCACAGATGGAGACCAATGTCTCAGCCACCAGCCAGCTTCTGCTGAGCTGCAGAAGCCAATGGGCCTGCTCTATGCTGCAGCCTGGGCAAAGGGTGGGGGAAAGAGTGTCCTTGGGAGAACTAGACCCTTGTCCTCTGGACTGAGGGGCATCATGTGGGTGGGGGATTAGTGCCTTCTACTCACCTGAGGCTGCCTGGGGATGTCTGAGTAGAACAAAGAAGGAACCAGAGTGGAATGGCCTAAACTTCCATAGTTAAATTAGATTAGACAGAGATTAGTTAGATTAGACAGAGATTCATAAATTTCCCCCCAGAACTAAGTAAGAGCCAGCAAAGGAAGACTGAGATTGAAAGGATCCTACCCAAGAGTTCTGCACAAACAGAGTGGGCCTGCACCAGGAATAAGTTGGGGGAGAATTAAGGGGACATCATGAGGTGTCAGGTGCATGGTGCTTCACCTAGTGAAGTGTGAGGAGAACAGGGCAAAGTCAAAAGACACAAGGCAATAGGCAAAAATCCTCCCCCGCCCCAAGGAAAAGGGTCAGCTTTGGGGCATCTGCTGCACAGAGTCATCAACGTCAAATACAATAACTCAATCAAATACAATTTTCCTTTTCTCTCCTAATGGGAGGGGCAGAGGCACAAGTTAGTAAGTGGGCCAAGAACAGGGGAGAGAGAGAGATAAAAGCACAGACCAGAAACCCCTACTTCCATTTTGCAAAATTCAAGGTTGGATCCAAGCTAGGAAAGGGGGGAAGGTATGAATTGGATGAAAGATTGAAGATCAGATTTGATGGGACTCTTTAATATCTGAAAAAGAGAATATTTTCATCTGCAAAAGTACCCAGGAGAGCCTTAGAATCCGCACAAGATACCATCCAGGTGTGGGGGAAAGGACACCTAGCAGAACAACTTTAAAGAAGATGGATGGGGGCGGGGGGCACCTGGGTGGCTCAGTCAGTTAAGTGGCTGACTTTGGCTCAGGTCATGATCCCAGGGTCCTGGGATTGAGCCCTGCATTGGGCTCCCCACTCAGCAAAGAGTCTGCTTCTCCTCCCTCTCCCACTACCCTGCTTGTATTCCTTTTCTCTCTCTGTCAAATACATAAATAAAATCTTTTTCTTTATAAGAAAAAGATGGATGGGAAGAAAACCCAGTTGTATCCTGATTGCACCTTATCAAGTGCAAGTAACTCGTTTACATCAACTGGTTATAATAGCATTTTCATTTCCCTTTCCATTCTCTTGGTCTTTGTAGTATCATACTTTTGCCATCCTTTTATTTGGATTTCAAAAGAAACAGAAGACAAACACATGTGTTCAGTCCCTTTATAACCACAAGTCAGTACAACTATACTTTTCTTTGCATCTATAGCTTCTTTTCCAGGAAAGACTAAGTTGGCCTACTGATACGCAAAATGAGAGGTCAACAGATAGCAGAAATTCCCAAATTTCCACTTAAATGTTGAGCATATTCCACTTAGATGAGCTTACATAAGAAAAGATTATAACTTGTAGCTACCATTTGAACTTTCTTTGAAAGGGTAATCATTGCCTGTCACATCTGCCATCTGGTGGCCACTCTGATAAACACATTATGCTAATATCCCCACACTACCTCCCATCCATTCACCTACCAGGCCGTCATCCATCCATCCATCCATCCATCCAACCATCCACTCATCCATTCATGGTGCACTTGTTGCAGATAAATAGAACACACACAGTCTTGTCCTTCTTTGAGAGCTGACAATCTATGGGGAAAAACTTTTTTTGAGAGATTTGTAAGAGCTCAGGCTCTAAGGCTCAAGTCTATGTCTTCAGTCTCTTTTTTTCAATTGGATTCTTCCTTGTGATTAAATAAAAGATACTTAAATCTTTGCCATCTTAAAAGGAAGTCAAGGAAACAAACCCTCCATCAATCATGCTACCCCTGACCATCTTCTTATCATAGTCAAGCTTTTCTGAAGAGGAGTCAACATCCTATGTCTCCCCTTTCTTGCCTCTAATTCACTTTAGTGCTTGTTTCTTTATTTCATTTTTAGTATATTTTGATTTTAAAATAATTTATATATGCAGAAAATAAGAACAATGTAATAATTACCCATCTATCATATGCTCTATCAAATATTGACATTATACTGCATTTGCCTCAGATCTTCTTTCCCCTAAAAGTAAAATATTATAGAGTTGATGCCTTCCTTTCTGTTCCTGCTCCTCCTCCAACCTCTTCAGAGAAAACCACAATCATGAATATAATTCTCATGCACGTTTTCACACCTTTGTTACACATTTCTGTATACATAAGCATTGAATATTGTTATTTGGAGTGTTTGTAAACTTAGCAAATCATTACGAATGCTGTTTTCTTAAAAATTCAACTGTAGGGACACCTGGGTGGCTCAGTTGGTTGGGCGGCTGCCTTCGGCTCAGGTCATGATCCCAGCGTCCTGGGATCGAGTCCCACATCGGGCTCCTTGCTCAGCAGGGAGCCTGCTTCTCCCTCTGCCTCTGCCTGTGCTAGCTCTCGCTCTGTCTCTCTCTGACAAAAAAAAAAAAAAATTCAACTGTATATTTTTCTTAGTTATCACATTATATTCAGACATGTAACTCTAGCTCATTTTCACTACTGTGTATTAACCCACGGAGATATCACAAATCATACATCCATTCTCTTTTTAAATTTTTTTAAATTGTATTTATTTATTTGACAGAGAGAGAGAGAGAGATCACAAGTGGGCAGAGAGGCAGGCAGAGAGAAAGAGGGAGGGAGGCTCCCTGCTGAGCAGAGCTGCGGGGCTTGATCCCAGGACCTGGAGATCATGACCAGAGCAGAAGGCAGAGGCTTAACCCATTGAGCCACCCAGGCGCCCCTCATATATCCACTCTTTTGATGAATATCAGGTCATGTTAAGTACTTTTCCATCTCATACCATGCTTGCCATGGACAGCATCCCGCACATCTCTTTACTCGCATGGGTAGTTCTTGAGAAGAGGACCCTCTATCCTTTCCCCCATTCTAAAAAGTGAAGAAGAATATCCCCAGGAATTCTCTCCACTGAGGGTCTTCACTGGCCTATCACATCCTCTGCTGGCAACAGGAAATGTTGCTATGCCAAGCAATGGACTCAGTCCTCTGTCTACACAACCTGAAAACAGAAGTGAATCTCCTTCCAAGTTGATCCTACTTGTAATGAGTCCACTTCTGAGGATCAAGAACAGCAACAGATTTTTTCACCATGAATGGAATTCAGATTTCTTTTCCTCTTACTTTTATTGCTATTAAGGGATGATGCAGCAGTTCATATAAATGCTTGTTAGGATTATAATTTTTAGGCTGATGTCTTACAACTTTAGATTACCTAAATGCAACCTTATAAATTAATGATGTCTGTGTTATCCTATTTGTGGGTAGAGTAATTTTGCTGTTGCTAACAAGCCCAACAAAATAACCCAGAACCATGGCAGCAGCTTTTGTCTTTATTGAGACACGTGAAGGGTCTTAGGATGACATTTTAGAAATTCACAACATACGTGTGAATCTTAAAAGTTCATTATTTCCATCTTATTTGATTTCAAGATAATGAAAGCATAACATAGCTTTATTGCTAGTTAAGAAGTCCATTGATCCAGAAAAACAGTATTCTTTGTCCTCTCTTCTAAAGTGATTTTGGGTTTTCTCTCATTTAGTTTGCCATGGAAGCTTGACGGAACTGTAATTCCTAGAACAATGTTATATAAATGCACTTTATTTAGCAGTTAATTTCCTGAGTGCATTGTTTTCTTTTTTTCCCTTTCCAGACAGGGTCAGGGTTGGATTTTTGGTTGCGGCTATTTACCAAGTCCCCATAACATGAAGAGTAGTAGCAATTTTTACATGAGCGGTCTTGCCACTGGGGATGTTTGAAACTCAAAGTCCATTTCTATAGACCAAGGGCTGAATTGATTTCAGTGATAAGACTAAATTGCTATCAAACCATTTTTCTTAAGCCATCTGACTGGTGCTTCATTGAGATCCAAACCCCTTCTTTTATTTTTAAGATTTTACTTATTTATTTGAGAGAGAGAAAACGAGCACGAGCAGGAAGGTAGGGCAGAGGGAGAGGGAGAAGTAGACCCCCTGCCAAGCAGGGAGCCCCATGTGTGGCTCAATCCTAGGACCCTGGGATCATGACCTGAGCCAAAGGCAGTTACTTAACCAACCGAACTACCCAGTCGCCCCTATCTAAACCCCTTCTGATGGTCCAACAGGTCTGCCTGATTGGGCCTCACAGCCTCACCAACCACCTTGAGCCATCTGTGCTCTAGCTCCTCAGGTACCCAGAGCTCCTCTGTTTGGCCATGCAGTTTCCTCAGCCTGAAAGGCTTTTCCCTACTCTGTGTCTAACTCTTGTTCAACTCCAGGTTTCCAATGCCATGTCCTTGGAGAAACTTTGAATGACTCCTCACTCAAAATCGTACCTCCTGTTCCTCTTTTTCATCCCACCTTTCAGCTTGTCATTAAGAGCACTGACTTCAACATGCAAACATATAATTGTTGATATGATTATTTGTTGACTGTGCATGTTCATCCCACAACTCCACCTTGTTCATTTTCTGTATCCAGTGTTTGCCATGTGGGGATGCTGGGGGTGGGGTATAGCATTCAGAGGGACAATTCTTCTTTGTAGCGTGTCTATGTCAGGTTTGCTAAGTGACCACACTTAGCAAACAACTCCAAATCTTCAGTGCTCAGAACAACCATTGATATCCTGCTTATGGGGCTGGCTGGATTGAGCTGGGCTGGAGTTTCAGGTCCCTTCCCTTCTCTCATGCCCGTTTCTCAGCCAGAGGCCCAGGTGGGGAGCAGCGGCTGCCTGGGTAGGTTCTCATGATGGATGGAATGAGCATGAGAGAGTGATGGAAACACAGAAGGGTTCTTAGCACCGCAGCCCAAACTGACACAATCCCAGAGCTTCCCACATTCCTCTGGCCAAAGCAATTCTTATGACCCAAAGTCAATGCAGGACCCTTGCCATCTGTAACATCTGGGTGCTAAATGTTGGTAATACTTTTCAATCACTGTGAAAACTCTAAATGCCCCCTGGGTGCTGAATCACTCCTGCCACCCCCCAGTGAGATCGCTTCTCAGTGCCTGGCATACAGTAGGCACTCAACGCATTTGGCGAAAAATTAACTTTGCCAAATCACCCTCTAGAAACTTTGTAAAAATGTACTTATTGACTAGGGGGTACGATGGCGGTTTAATGTCCTTTAAACAGTATGTCCTTTAAACCTTCCACGAAAGGTACCTCATTTTAATTTTTTTAATGTGAAGCTGAGAATTTTTTTCATATGTTTAGTAATAATTTCTTTTAGAAATTCTCTCTCAAGTCTTTTGTTCATATTTTTTCCTTTGCTCACTTTTGTATCAAATTTTTCTTTCTCATTTGTAAGAACTCTTGTCACAAGTAATGAACAATTTTCCAGTTTGCCTTTTAAACGTTTTACCAATTTTCTGACAGGACAGGCAGACTTTGTTCCTATTTACCTAGCTTCATCTCTCACCCTTTTCTTGCATGGCCTGCTGCAGTGAACATTTTTACCAGCACCCTCCTGTTGCACAAAATGGACACATTAAAATGTATTTAACCATTTGCTTTTATGGGCTATTGACATGGTTTCCAGGTTTTTCTTTCATAAATAACATTGTGATGAAGATCTTTGTACATAGTCCTAAAATTGGCAGCATCATATCTAAGGATATTTTCTAAGTTCTTCATATATTTGCCAAATGATTCCTGAGACTCTACCCTCCAGGACCCCAACACTAGCTCCTCACCCTATAGGTGCCTACGTGCCAGGCCCTGCTGAAGAAGCCTTTACCAGCCAGCCTGGCCTGGTGGCAAGCAAGGTGAGACGGGAAAGAGTGGGTCTGGGGTGGGGGCAAAGGGAGGTTATCCAGAACACCTCGGATGCTCCTTCTGCTTGGAATGCTTTTCTCTGGGATCTTTTCATAGCGAGATTTAGATCTCCCCTCGAAAGGAGCCTGACAGTCCTATCCTGACTCTGGAAGGGCCTCGGACTCCAGATATTCCCTCTCATATTTGTTATGCTATTTTTTTCCCTGAAGAGAACTAATCTAGCCAATATTGTCTTATTAAGTGGCATGTTTCATTTCTGGCAGTAACTATCTCATCTGGCTTGCTGACTGCAGCTTCTCTAGCACCAGGAACTACTCCCTGGCACAGAGAAGAGTAGGGCTCAAATTGGTTGCTCAATGGAATCACCTGTGAAATTTTAAACATGTCACATTTTTTAAACTTTGCCTCCCCCAATAAGATAATTTTAAATATGGAATCATGTTACCAAGAAAATGTGAGATCTCATTTGTTACAGGAGATACAGTGTGTGTGTATGTGTGTGTGACTGTATGTGTGTGTGTGTGCACGCATCTGTGAATGTATGTATGTGTGTATGTGTGTGAGAGTGTGTGTGAGTGTGTGTGCTGGGTTGTGTCCAGAAGCAGAGGAGGTTTAAGTTTGCTTGCACCATCCAGGCCTTCATTTTTTTACTATAGAAATGGGATATGCTAAATAAAGGATGGTGTGTTGCAAAGTTTTACTGCTTGAGAATAGATTAGCATATGATTAAGAATGTTCAGGAAGAATTCATTTAACTTAAAGACTCCTAGTTCATTTACGGATCTTAAATTCTGTGTGCCACCATGCTCTATAAGGAAACTTAAGAAGTCACTGTTCACTACTGTGCTGCATGTAAAACAATATACCCCAAGGGAAAAAGTTCCCATATTTATGTCTCTCCCCAGACCAATTAAAGCAGAATCTCTGGGAGTAGAATTCAGACTTTGGTAGCTTTTCAGACTCACCACATGATTCCAATGAGCAGCAAGTCTGAGAGCCACTGACATAGAGGTAATGTTTGTTGGATGAATGAATGTTTGATAGATGAATAAAAAGACATCGTTAATCAGAAATTTGGGGCTCTGGTCTCAGCACAGCCACTAACAGGCTATGTGACCTAAACTGTGCACTCTGCTTTCCTAAACACACACTAGATGCCTTTAAGATCATTTCCTGCTTTAAGACTTCATGATTCTCCTTCCTGGTCACAGCAAGAGCCAAGTAGGAAGGGCTGGGAGAAATGAAAACAAAATGATTGAGGTTTTCTAGAAAACTTCACTTAGGATAAAGGTAATCCTAACACGAAGCTCTTTACTATGGCACCCCCTTTTTTTAACCTTAAAAGGGAAAGTATTTATGAGGTTCCTGAGAAGTGTGCACTTAGAAAAACATCATACAGCTCTGTATTCAATGTGCAAAGGAGAGAGAGAATGATCCCTAACCCCCAAAGATCCCATTAGGGTGACAAAATGTATGTAGGGGTACCCTCAGCCAGTGGAGAGGAACAGAGATGCATTTATTCCAAAGTCCTCACAAAACTCCTTCTCTGACATTGTCTGTTCAAGATCTTCTCCAAAGCTGCACTGGGGTTCCGCTCTGAAACACAGGAAGTCCAAGCTTTCTTGACTGCTGCCACAGCCTTTTTGCTGGGATCTCTAAGGGGAAAAAAATGGCATGCTGCTAAGCCAAGTCTTCCACTGTCACCCTACCCAGACAGTAAAACTGGGCAAGTTAGCGGCTCATGTTTATTTAAATATTGCGAAGGCATTTGCAACAGGGAACTTGTGTGTGGCCTACCTGATTTCTATTATTCTCCAGACCCTATTCTCTGAACTATTTTATATACAGCTATTTAGGCTTGCCTGCTATGTGAGATTTTGCTATCTGTCCCTAGGCATCAATACTTTCTAGTCATTCAACAGCAGCCACAAATTACCCTCCATTCCCTCTCATCATATACCACCTCCGGGAAAGGCGATTTTAAAACTACAAAAGTAAATACGTTTGGGAAGTTGATAATCGGTGCCTTAAAAATTGAGATTCATTGGCTTTCCAAAGGGTGAGCACAAGATGTCACCTAACTCTGCTATGAGAGTTCCCATCTCAACCCCTTAATTTCCCTATTCAGTTTTCTCAAATTTGTGCTGCCTGGCACCCAGTTTTGTTAGCGGTATTTGCTAACTGCATTTAAGAAGGAAATGGCCGTTTCTGGGGCCTTTGAGAGCACGTGGGTGGGTATTCCGTCAGGATAAACTCCAGGAAGAATACCAAAAGCCCAAAGAATTCCTCCAAGGACAAACATTTACTGATTATCTGCTTATTAAGATGCTACGTATGCAGAGAGGAAACACACACACACACCCCGCTTGATCTCTAGGAGCTCTGAGCTTCTTATTCCCCACTCTCCCATCCCTCCCCTCGCCCCGCCCCTTGGGAACGATCTTTTCTACAGCAAATTTTCAAGTCACCTCTTTCTTCACCGCTTAAAACTAAAAAAATAAATAAAATTTTAGAAACGAGAGAAGCCACTATGAAGCAAGTGCGGGTTTTGAGGGGGTCTTGTGGCCCGGGAGAAAACCCTTTTATGTAACTGCCATCCATTTTCTGGGACAGACAAGGGGTGCAGCAGGTAAGCGATGTGGAGGCTAAAATGACGTCAAAACAGAGATGCACTCGCAGAGATGACTTTTTCCTAAGGAAGACCCAGAGTTGGGGATGTCGGAGGTAGGGGATATTACTCCAAACGAAAAACAAGACGCACTGTCTGGAACACTGAAGAAGCAGCGGGCGTGAAGCAGCCTTTCTTGCGGGCTCTGTTCCCTGGTCCGTATACATATTGAGAAGTTAGCGCAAGTGCGCGTGAAGCAGGGGGACACCCCGATTCAGCTAGAACCGGGCCGAGGTCTGGAATTCCCAAACGCATTCATGCTGGAATTTTATCACCAAAGCGAGGGAGCTCCCAAAGTCCCGCTCGCGGAGCGGACAGCACCCCCACTGTGGGCATCCGATGCGTGTGAAACGCAGAGAGGAAGCCAAAATGCAAAATTTCCCAGAGATGAGGTTATTGCCCCTTTTGTAAACGACTCGAAGAAAACTGCGGAGCTCTAGAGCGCGGCTCCCGCGGAACGTCTGCCACGGAGTCCAGCGGGGACCCTCGCTCCATCTTCCCCCGCCGTCCGGCCTTGCCCGGGGCTGCTCTCACGCAGGCGCAATCGCGCCGCGCTCCCGGCCCAGCGCGCATGCTCTGCCGGGCCGCCGAGCTCCCGGCCGGCGGCAGCGGCAGCGGCAGCGGCAGCGGCGACGGAGGAAGTTCCCGCTTTACCTCCACCCCGGTAGCGGCTCCGCGGCCGGGGACAGCTTCCTCCCGGTGCTCCGCGAGCTTTGCTGCCGCCGCACGTCTGTCACAGGACCATGGGGTTGCCCAAGGGGCCGGAGGGACAGGGTCTCCCGGAGGTAAGGACCTTCCTCTTCCAGACACGTCCGGGTTCCTAGGAGAGGGCCGAGCCCGCGGGGTGGCGGGCGGAGCGGCGCCCTGGAAGCGTTTGGGGCGCCCCGCCCCCCTCTCAGGAGTGTCCCGGGCGGGGAGAGCTGGCCCTGTGCGCGGGGGACCGAGGAGGTCCCCCTGCCTGGGCGAGGGCGGGGACAAACTTCAGCCGCTCTCGGGTCCCTGGAGAGAGAGGTGGTCTTCCCAGCCCAATACCTAGCCCCAGGCGCCTCGGGGCCCGGGGTCTTACTTCTCCCGGGCAGTGCCCCCACCCCTGGCGCCGCAGGGTTCGCCCCGAAGCCCGGGGCTGCAGCGCCCTGGGAGTCACGAGACGCGTGCTGGGACGGTCCGGGCTCGGGTTGTGCAAAGGGCGGTGACCTTGCGGCGCCTGCCGCCGCCCCGAGGGGCCCGTGGGGTCCCGACCCCCCCCCCCCCC
>RCUC01115296.1:0-15296 GCA_003697995.1 Taxidea taxus jeffersonii
AAAAACATATCAAAGTTATTCAATAGTCAGATAGAATGAATCTCAAGTGGGATAGCAATAAAAAGGAAAATTGAAATTTTCTTCCTTTTCATCCACACATTTTCAATTTTCCTTTTTAGTTACTGTAGAATATTATCTCATTTTCCTCTCTTATAAATTAGTATATCATTTTCTTAACTATAGTTTCCATTTTTTTAAATGCTTGAAATCTTTGTCATGAGTTCACCAGTAAAGCATTTATATTTTTCAATCGAGAATTTATTTAGAACCAGACATATATGGAGCTGTGTCAAGGGAATAATTAATAATTACAGAACAATTTTCAGATTCGGGAAAGAAAAATATGTCTTGGATCTTGCTACATTGGTATTCTCCCAGCAAGTAAGCCATTAAACAACAGAATTAGCAGGACAAGCAAAATATACTGTTTATCTACTCTTTTAAAATAATAATTTATATTAAACATATTACACATCTGACAGAATAATAATTCTTATTCAAGTTACTTCTGTTTTAAAAAAAGGGAGAAACTAAGGGATAGAATAACCTTGTCAATGAAATGGACATTAATTAAAAAAACAAAACAAAACCAAACTTTTAAGTCTTCCAATTTGGGATGATCAGATCACATTTCCAACCAACTGATATTTATCAACTCCAGTTTACATTTGTAGTACTCAAAGCCCAGAATCAAAAGTTCAATTCTGCAAATAGTTCCATTAGATGCACTACCTAGAAGTAAATTTCATCAGATTTTAGTTGAATTTGCTACTTTGACTTTAATAAAAATTCATTGGTTGACTACTAATTCCTATCCTACTTTAGTCTCACATGTACACTGCTAATTGTATTCAATAAATTAGGACTCATCCATTTCAATGGTGGCTGAGTTTATAAATCAATTTTGAAAAACTGGCTTGATCTTCAAGTATACATCTTCAAATATACCTTGGCCTTCATAAATTTGGAGCAGAGATACTAATTTATCTTAATTTATATTATTTGGAGCAGATACTAATTTAAATTAGTATCCAAGAAATGCATTTTGTGAATTTTTCCTACTTCATTAGTACCCTGAGGCAATTGTAATTGGAAAATTAGAAGGTTCTTATTTGCTAAAAAAGAGAGTAATGTTTAGTATTTATGTACAGGATGCACTAATGAAAATTAGCATCCAGGAAACTGGTACTCTGGAAGGCTAAAAATCAATCTAACCCAATAATAAACTTTTATACATATACATAGAGAGATACATATGTACATCCATATAAGTGGATGTACATATGTATATGTACATATAGAGAACTGGCAATACAAAAGTCATATTTTGCAGTCTTTGTTGACCTACCAGTACTAAAGATATGAGATATACTGACTTGTCATCAGATAAATACAAATCAAAACCACAATGAGAAACCACCTCACACCAGTCAGAATGGCTAAAATTAACAAGACAGAGAACAAATTTTGGTGAGCATTCAGAGAAAGGGAAACACTTCCATACTGTTGGTGGGAATGCAAGCTGGTGCAGCCACTCTGGAAAGTTGCATGGAAGTTCCTCAAGAAGTTAAAAATAGAAATACCCTACAACACAGCAATTACACTACTGGGCATTTACCCTAAAGATTCAGATGTAGTGAAAGGAAGGGGCACATGCACCCCAATGTTCATGGTAGCAATGTCCACAATAGCCAAACTGCAGAGGGAGCTGAGATGTCCTTCACCAGATGAATGGATAAAGATGTAGTACACACACACACACACACACACACTGGAAATTACTCAGCTATCAGAAAGGATGAATACCTACCATTTACATGGACATAGATGGAACTGGAGGGGGTTATGCTAAGTGAAATAAGTCTATCAGAGAAAGACAGTTATCATATGGCTTCACTCATATGTAGAATATAAGAAGCAGTACAGAGGACCATAGGGGAAGGGAGGGAAAACTGAATAAGAAAGGGAGACAAACTATGAGAGACTCTAGACTCCAGGAAACAGACTGAGGTTTGCAGAAGGGGGCAGTTAGAAGGATGGGGTAACTGGGTGATGGGTATTAGAGAGGGTTCATGTGATGAACACTGGGTGTTATACGTGGCTAATGAATCACTGAACACTACATCAAAAACTAATGATGTACTATATGTTGGCTAATTGAATAGAAATTAAAAAAGAAAGATATGGGATGTGCCATAAAAAATTAAAAATCTATAATGACTTGAAATTAACTTTAACAGCTTCAATGTTCACCTCATATCACTAAATTTTTACCTTATGTGATAAATGTTTTGCATATGTAAGTGATGCTTCCATATAAAAATTGTAATTTCCTGGTGCATCTGGGTGGCTCAGTGGGTTAAAGCCTCTGCCTTCAGCTCAGGTCATGATCCCGGGGCCCTGGGATTGAGCCCCCGCATTGGGCTCTCTGCTCAGCAGGGAGCCTGCTTCCTCCTCTCTCTCTGCTTGTGTCTCTGCCTACTTGTGCTCTCTATCAAATAAATAAATAAAATTAAAAAAATAAAAATTACAATTTCCTTTAAAGTCTTAAAAATCTTATTTTTAAATATATAATATGAATTATATATAAAGTATATTTAAAGTATTAATTACAAAATCCTGAGGAAAAAAGGCATTTGTTCACATTAAGATAAAAATAATCATCTAATTAAATCCCAAGGGACCTAATAAAATGGGGACTTCCTTAGTTTTAGTGACATAAAATAAAATTAATGAATGAATTTTATTCAACTCAAACACCTATAAGGGAAATAATATTTAGATTCAGGGTTCTTTTCTTATAATTCCCATGCACTTGTCCTAGGTCTTAAAATATATGTTTTAATTCCTTTGCTCATTTCTTCTCATAGCAATTCCTGCCAGTAGCAATATATATAATACAGTGTGATGGTAAACCTAATGCTGCTAAATTTTCTTTGTACTTACAATGAAATGCAGCTTGAGGAACATTCATAGTTAAAGTGGGTTAAGAAAAAAGTAATATGTATACATTCAGATTTCTAAGTGTATTTTACTTTAAGGGTAATATTTCAGTCTCACATCTTAGGTCAAAATTAAGATAACGTAACACATTAAAAACTGACTCCTCCCTCTGTGCTTGGCACTCAAGTCTTTGAATGGATTCTAGTTGATGGTAACCATATGTGGTCCAGGAAATGTAGAAGAGGCAGGCTAGCCAAAGGATCTTTCTAGATGGCAATCTGCCCACACGTCAGCTATCTTTGCTCTGTGGCTCTTGGGGAATATGGCAAACCCAGTCTAAGTCTTACATATAAAAATAAAAAAATAAAAAACAAAAAATAGCGGTGATTCAATCTTGACGTTTTGAAGTGGCAATGTGGCTTTCCTACAAACCATTTTCTTTTTGAAATGTTACAGCAATCTCATATATCCAAATTATTTCACAGAATAAAAGATTATTTAAGTAAAAACAGAAAGTACCTTTAATTTTTAAAAAATCCTCTAAATTATACACCAAAGAAATGTACTAGTATCTATATTTTCACCAAAATGTATTAACATGCAAATATGTGCATATTTTAAGATCTCTTACCTTCTTCTGGAAAAATTCTTAATTCCTGAGGTACATCTGTTCAGTCCAATTGGTTATTTTAAGTTTCTGGACACTTTAAGTCCCCTATAAAAATGAACAAGTTCATTCTTAGAATTCCAATATAATACAATTATCAATCAATTAATAGGTGTTCCACTAAATTAAAAGTCAGTGTAAATGTTTTCTAAAGGTTGCATAGGAAAATGTAATGTAGGAGGGAAAAAGGCATTATGGGAGGCAGACATTGAATCTGACAAACATTTCACTCTGCCTCCTTTAACCAAATTACTATTTGTAATCCCTAATTGGATTTGAGGTACTTTGAAATTATTCATTATTTAGGCTCTAACTCTGGTAAAGAATAACTGATTTATTTGAGAATTAGTTGAAACTCTAACACGCTCTATTGATTTGTCCATAATGCTACGATGTCATTAACATTTTTCACTACTGATGATGAAAGGCTCACAATAACAACCCCACTAAAGAGTGATTTCATGGCACTGTTAGCAACTAACTGGATTTTGCTTTAACAAAAGCTTTTTTCCTCACCAGATAAAGAAATTATACCACAGTAAGCAGAAATTTTAAATAATTAAATCTTTCAAAATATGAAATAAAAACATCCTTTGAATATTTCTATCTTAATAAAACAGATTCTTTGTCATTAATCATATACTATTTCACATTTGAATAACAAAAATAATTTAGAAAACAAAATAAAGACAACTCAAATCTGGGCCAGAGACTTAAAATTATTTCAACTGAGAAAATACACAAATTGGTCAAAACAAAAAAAGTATGCAATAGAGATTCACAGGCTAGGTACTTACCTTACTAAACAATTTTAAACTTATTTAAATCATAGAAACTACATTCTGAAGTAGTATTTCTCTCACAGTTATATCCAATCCTGTTTTCTTAACTGTATATTTTGTGAGAAATATAGATTATTTCCAGGTTACTATATATTTGAGAAATATAGACTATATTGCACTATATATACTTATACAACATATTTTTGTTGGTTCCCTTACAATCCAATAGGATTAGGGAAACCTTTAAGAGTTGATTTAATCAAAGAATTTATGCTAGGTATATAGGTAAATAAATAGATAATCTATTACCCCAAGTGTATATGCAAACACTGAAACTCCAATGTCAATACCATGTTAAATATTCCTTGGACACATGTATCACATGATAGTGAAATTATTTCAAGGGAGTGACAGGTAGAAAATACGATCTTTGGAGAAGAGGAATCTAACAGAGAGCCTAGTGTTTTTGAAGTCTACGTGGGTATTGAAATTACCACACTTTACAAGAAAGGTTTGGAGAGAGAGACATTAAGCTAAAACTAAAATCTTAACAGAAGAGAGGAAGTGGCCAGAGGTCAGTAAGAGACTTCTATAAAGAGGAGTAGCAGCTTGTATCTGCTCCTGCCAGGAGATCACAGAGAGGAGGTTTTAGGGAGGAGGAAGGAGACTCTTTTTGGAAGTGACACTGAAGAGCAAGAGAACGTCACCTCACCTCCAATCTCAGTGATTTAAGTGGTGTGGTAGGGAAATAGCCATCTCTTGGAGGCCATATGAGAAGCAGAGTCATCAACGAAGAACCAGGCTTCATTTAGAGAGGAGATAAGGGGAAATTACATAAAAGTGGTGGAAGATGAAGGGGCTTTGTTGGTGAGTTCAAGAGAGCTTGGTGAAAAAGGATCAGGAGGCAGAGAGGAATGGTGATAAAGATTAGAGACAGGGGAATCAGGAATGCCTTGGAAGTTCTGGGTTCCTTTCAGCTACTGACATAAAATGAGAGAACAGGCATGAAAAATCAAATCCTGATTTTCCCAAGACAGTTCCTAGTGATGATGAGGCTGCCAGTGTCAGTGAGACCAGGGGAATGGTTGTGAGATCTTGTCAGGAAGGGGTGTACAGGGCTTCAGGATAACTTTAGATGCTTAAGCATAGTGCTCTCTGACCCAGCAAAGGATGTGTGAATTCTTCTTGACTTTTGATGGACATCTTTAGGCTGGAACGGGGATTTTCTCCCTAGACTCTCAACAATGGTGGCCTGTAGAGGAGGAACATACACCATACGTGGGCTTCCTCTTGACTTACACAGAAGGCATCCTATGGCCAGTAAGAGGTCTACTCTGAGTGTATTAGCGATGTCTTATGCCCTTCTGGTGATGGCCTTACTACTATCACATAGTTAAATTTTTTGCCCATGAAAACCTAAAGGTCTGCAGAGGGGTGGATCAGAATACTTCAGTATTCTGATCTCCTTCTGACTTCTGTTGTTGGAAGCCTAAAGATAGGGAAGTGTTATTCCAAATACAAGGGCTTCCATTTTTTATATGTTTGAAATTTCTTTTATCCTGATATGAATGTTCTGTTTCATGAAAAGCTTCATAAACTTTAACTGGTCTAATTGTTCATAACCCATGTAAATATTTATTATTAATTTGTTAAATATTTATTATTTGTTAAATATTTATTATACTATGTTCCAGGCACTATTTTAGGCAGCATTAACTACTAATTGATGTGCCTGGCCTTGAGACACTTAAATTGTATATAAACCATAAACTAAATAATGCACAAATTCATAATATAATATCAGGTGATAGTAGGTGCTATGAAATAAGAGGATCAAAGGTGGCTGAGTATTAATTTGCTAGTGATGGTCAGGTAAGTCCTCTCCAAGTTGGTGACATTTTATCTGAAGTCTGAAGGAAGAAACCAGGTGGATAAATCAGGAAGGCATATTCGAGAACAAAGGAATAATAAATACAAAGGTCCTGAGGCAAGATTGTACAGAGACTGTTCCAGAAATAGCCATAAAATCAGTGAGTAATAAGTAAGAAAGAAATGATAAGAGGGTGGTGGAGAAGCAAAATATAATATGGTTAGGACTATAAACAAATTTGAACTGATAGGAAAATACATGACAAATATTGATAAAATCTTTGCCACAAACATAGTTCTCTGGTTAACAATAAAATACTGGTGAATCAAAATACTTGGTAAAAATGCTGTGGATGATTTAATCAAAACAGCTTATTTACACAACGGAAATTTTAGTACTTCATTTATCTCTATATGTTATTGATCAAATGGAACCATCACGTTGGGAGAAAAAAACTAACACTTGGAATATTGGTTAATTCAATATAATTGTGATTAAAACATACTTGTTAGACAGAATGAAAATACGCATCTTCTTTGATAATGTAGAGAATCTTCTGGCACAGATGAGCTTTTCTACCTATCGTTGGGAACATTATATGAGCCAAGTAGACACCTGCAGATACAAAATATCTGATCCAACCTGACAGTTCTTTTTTTCAATTCACACCATATAATTTTTCAACAAAAAATATCTGTCAAAGGAGGTTCCATTAGTGTCAGGTAAAGATTCCTAACCAGCATACTTTTAACTTGTTCTAAAATGATAGTAACAAGTGAATCTTAAATGGAAAACTCCTATTGCAAATAAAATGTAAGTCTTTATCTTATCTATTTATTTGCTTTGATCCTGGTGTTCTCCTGGAAACTCTGAAGGAGTTGTGACTTTGACAAATTTGATGTCTGCCAGTTCCTACAGGGATGTACTAAGAACAAATGCAACATTCTACTTTCTGCTCCACTTGTTTTCATTAAACAATGATTTACTAGGAGTTAGCTGAATTGAAACCTACATTGGTCATTTTCTTTAAAAATAACATAGCAAATTTATTGGAAAGACTTAAGATTATCATTAATGTTTCCAGAGAAGTTCATTCCAAATTTAACCTCATTCTTTCTTCTTCTCTTTTCAATCCTCCTTTCCTCCTTCCATCTCTCCTTCTCTTTTTCTCCTGTGAGAAGATGGGATGCTGAGGCCATTTGGGAAAAACATATGAATAAATTAAAAACTGATCAATTGATGTTTAATTTAATTTACAATGCAGAATTCCAATTGTTTTTGATTTGCATTAGTGGATGTATTATATTTCAAATGACTTGAAGATACATGTTGTTCTGAATACTTAAATTGTACTACAGTGTGTAAATTTAAATAACTTCATTCTTATGTTTAATTATACAATTTCCATATTTATTTATTTACTTGTGCATTTAAAAATACTTATTAGCTATATCCAATATAGGCAATGTTTTCAGGGCAAAATTAAATTAGGTGTGCAGATAAAATATAACCCCTGGTTAGTGGGGACTTAAATTTTATTTGCCATTATGTCTTTAGTGAATAGAAAAAAGCCTGGCAGAGAATAGCATTTAAATATATGGAATGAATGAACACACACACACACACACACACACACATACACATATATTTTACACTTATATTACATATATGAATATATTTTGTATTATTATATATATATTTTAGATTTTATTTATTTATTTGAGAGAGAGACAGAGAGAGCATGAGAGAGGAGAAGGTCAGAGGGAGAAACAGACTCCTGTAGAGCTGGGAGCCGGACACGGGACTCCATCCTGGTACTCTGGGATCATGACCTGAGCCAAAGGCAGTTGCCCAACCAACGGAGCCACCCAGACACCCAGAATGAATATATATTTTAAGTGGATGTATGTGTTTGAATGACTTTATATATTTGAGAAGATGAATGAATGTGTTCTCATCTCCTTCTTTTATGTTACTGAGAATCAGAAAATTAAATTAATATCTGGAGGACAGTGCAATGGATATGATGATGGACCCAAGTACTCAATTCTTAGGACACTTGGAGGTAAGAATCCAAACCAGGCTACAGGGGTGTTCCAGGCTCCAAGTCTGGAAACAGAGGATTAAAGACACATAGTCAAGATTTAGAGTATATACATCTGGAGCTGAATCTCTTTAGGAACTAGAGAAAAGAGCTCAGGGATCAAACGTTCACTTTTCAAGGTCCCGGAAAATTACTTAGGTTGTAAAAAATTAAATGGTTTCTAGAATATGAAAAAAAGATGCAAACCAGATATTAAGGGATATGAAACTAAATGCCTGTTAAACTTAACCTCTCAATCTTACTAATAAATTGAAACTTCTTATAATTAAGATTTTTTACTCTTAATTACTCTTAATTACTCTACAATTATCCCTCAAGATGCATAGTAATTATTGAAAAAAATCCTAGAAGATAATAATGAAAGGGCAAATTTATAAAGTCTTTTCAGATTTTTAAAATAAAAAAAAATGTTTAATGTAGGACGAAGGTAGATTTAATATATTTGAAATGCTATGGGGCAAGGCCACAATAAAAATAATGAGACTTAGGGTTTCAAAAGACCTAAGACAGGCTTGTATCTCTCGGTCTTAGACTGGTTCTGATAGAGGCTGAAAATAAATATAATTTAATTAAAATATTTGCATGGTTCTATGTTGTAAGCAAGCAATTCCTAACCCCTAAACTGTCATTGATTGTCCCAAATTTAGAATAGAGACATGAAGCTAAAAACATTTTTATGTTTCAGTGAGATTAGAAAGTATATACAAATAGAAAATTAATGCAGTTGTCCTTACTTTAAGACCCTTCAGGACAATTGTTGCCTTAAATAAACTTCTAGTATCTTTTTTAACAGACTTTAAATCAGCCTGGACAAAATTCTTAGGACAGTTTTAGGTCACTAAAAGGTCATGAAGAGAACTCCAGTAGTAAAGGATAATTCAAGAGGTTTTTAAAAGTTACATTTTTAAGAATTAAAAATTATAATTATAAAAATTAAAAGCAATTTTCCTTTTCAAAGGTAAATAAAATTTTTTGAACTATTACAGAACTAATCAACTATAGCTTAAATGCTTGCATGTACACACATGTTAACAATGCTACCTTGTAAATTTTCATTTATATATATCTCATGATGGATACACATTTACATTCAAATGCAATTTATAAAATATCTTCTATTATGTATAACATATACACAACACATAGGCATAGGCATGCATGTATTTCACACACATACAAGCACATAGCACACATATACACACCTTGAAGATTCCTTAACTGATTTGTCCATACTTTGTTACATTTTAATTAGACTTTAAGCTTGAATCACCCAAAAACTTAGTACTAATAAAATTTTTAGAATGCCTATTTCCTTCTGAATGTGTGATCACCTATCCTAAATATGTAGGATTTCTTATCCTGAATATCTATGACTTGTTAGACGACTTAGAATCTACTATTTCTTAATCATAGTTATAAATATTATTGGTACAAATATTTTTTGAAGCTTCCTGATGTTTGCAACATCTCTTATTCTAAAGTTATTTGCAATGTAGGTTTAGCATTTTTCTTTTTGAAACATTGTGAATAAAATATCAGATCTTTTTAAGTACAGTGGCTACTTGACTCTAATTAAATCATGCACTTTTATTTATCATTGTTTTTTGAGAATATCAGCTGTGATATACTTTTAAACAGCTGTGTTTTTTTTCCCCTGAAATTCTATTGCCCTCAAAATCAAAAGAATCCAGTTTTGAGAGTAAAACAGTAGTATTTATAGGAATAATGAAACTATAATTCTACAAGTCTCAAGCTATTTATTGTGCAATTCACAGTTATTTGAGAATAAATCAAATTAATTCTTTATTGTTCTTTTTCTGTTGTCTCAAACATTTTCACAATAGATTTTCAACCTTAAACTACCTGTTAAAGAACTGTGTTTTTTCTTTCCTCTTAAGGTGAATGGTACCATATTCCTTTTTATACTTAATAGGTAAAACTGCGCTTGTTGAGTAGGATTTTGATAGAAAGGTCTAGCAGTGTATGCAATGTTCACAGATAAATGCGTATGAGTGAAGAAAGAACTTTTTAAAAAAATATAACATCCAACTTTTCTACCCTTCAAGAGTGTATCCCATGGCTTCTAAGTTCTTTCTAGACCTGGCCTATGTCCTAAAATATTTTGAGTCTTCTGCCTATAAAAACCCCTCAGGCTTCATTCAGTGAATATATCTAGTTTTGTAATTAGATCAAGAAGAAAAATTCTAATTAAGACAGAGACTGACATAAATCTGTGGCTTAGTTTCTTAGAAACGTTAAGGAAATAAACATTATAAACATATATTAGGTGTCTTGTAAACTGTATACTACAAGGCACTCTATTTTTTCCCCAATGAGTATCCAATATTATATATGTGAAACAGATACTTATATTATACTAATCTTGGTAATATCAACAAGTCAAATAATTATAAGCAGCATCAGCATTATTAGCTCCATCAGAAAAACAACAATTATCCAAAAATGTCAAGCAATTGGCATATTAGTATTCTCAATAAGTAGCAGGCCTTAGTCATAACTATGACTATAACTCCAAATTCTATGTACTCCATATATAACTCCAAATTCTATGTACTTTCAAGCTTGTCTCTTCTAAGACAAATGGGTAATACTGCATTATTGTCAAAATCTTTACATCCCTGCCCGACTATGTCCTTCTATATCAGGAAGATTATACTTCCCATGCCTTTGACTTAAGAGTGAGCAATGTAAGTTGCTTTGGAAAATAAAGTGTGAATAAAAGTGACATGGTCTACTTCTGACCAGAAGCTGTAGGGGCCACAACATGGTTTGGTCATCACCTTTCTTCCAGGGGATATATGCTAGTTCTAGAGTCTGGGTACAAAATAATGCAGAACTAAAACCATCATACAAAATAATTATCATGTGAGTGATAGCAAAAAAATCTTTATTCTTATTGTAGAGGCATTAATTACCTGAGTGTAAATTTAGCCTATGTTAATTGATATGAAATTTGGTGCTAAGAAGTAAAGTATTACAGTGACGGTAAATTATATATCAGCCCTGAGGTCAAGCAGTAGGTAGTAAGCAATTTTTTACTGGAGGTTGGAAAGATGGCAACCCACGTAACACAATGGAGAAACTTTTGGTAAAACTGCAAAATTCTATCACTTTGGAAGCAAATAATGCTCTAAATGAGCTGTAGCTTCAAGTTATGCGTACACCTTAGCTGGTACTGGCCAGTTCGTAAACAGAATCAACAGGAACAGAAAGAATCTGGAATTTACAGATCTTGCATCATTGAAAGATAAAACTGTTTCTCATCTCCAATGAGTAAAAGAGAAAATTGTGGAAAGCTTTGGTTACAAAAGCTAGTTGTAACTCGGCATCTTAGCAAAGAGCAAATCAAGAGTATCTGTACTGATTAAGGTAGGGGCCAGTAAATACTTTGATTTGCATGAAATGCAAAGAATGCAAAAAATGCAAAAAATGCAGAGAAAACAGAACGAAAAAGGGTACAAGTCTTTTAGAAGCCAAATAAATTCAAGGTAACTGAGTTTAGAGAAAAAAAATCGTAGATGAAGCTATTGGTGCGTGGTTATAAATAAAACAAGATACTATATATAAAAAGCCTACTATGTTTTAAGAAAGTTGTGCTGCTAAATAAGTTCTCAGACTGGAATAAAAGAGAATGTGAGTGCTAAAGATTTAAAGTAAACTATAGGATCCCCAAATTTCTACTGGCAGCAAAATCAGGCTAAAAAAGCTGCTTAGCCTGCAGGGGGAACCGGGAGGGGGGAGGTTGCAGAAGGTGCATATTCTACAATGCCTTCTTCAGTTAATGCCTGGGAGGAAGAATAATGTAAAAGATCTGTCAGAGGATAGAGCTAAGAATGATAGAGAATAATAGGCTAGGCAATTATTGGAAGACTTTAGAACTGGGGAGCAATCAGGGAACATTTCCCAGAACCAGGAAAGGATCATGCCCACCATCATTTCAGATTTGCTAAGATCTACATGGTGACTGCTTTGTATTTCACTTCTTCCCGACTGAAAGTATCTTGCTTGGGGTGCCTGGGTGGTTCAGTGGGTTAAAGCCTCTGCCTTCAGCTCAGGTCATGACCTGGGATCGAGCCCTGCATCAGGCTCTCTGCTTAGCGAGGAGCCTGCTTCCTCCTCTTTCTCTCTGCCTATTTCTCCTCCTACTTGTGATCTCTATCATACAAATAAATAAAATCTTAAAAAAAAAAAAAAAAGTATCTTGCTCTTCCACCATAGTGTATTAGAAGTGTGTGTGTGTGTGTGTGTGTGTGTGTGTGTGTGGAGGGGGGAGGCGGGGAGGTTGGGCAGGGGGATAAAGTAGAGAAATTTTTATTTTTTTTAAGTTCCTAGTTCTTTTTTTTTTTTTTTTTATAAGATTTCATTTTATTTGACACAGAGGGGGGTCACAAGTAGGCAGAGAGGCAGGCAGAGAGAGAGGGGGAAGCAGGCTCCCCGCCAAGCAGAGAGCCCGCTGTGGGGCTCGATCCCAGGACCCTGAGATCACGACCCGAGCCGAAGGCAGAGGCCTAACCCACTGAGCCACCCAGGTGCCCCTAAGTTCCTAGTTCTTCAGATTCATATCTTCATCTGGTTCTAGATTTTGAGTCTGACACTGTGACGAGATGAGATTTTATATAAGAGAGGGAAGTGAATATTTGCGACCAGATTCGGGTAGATTGTATTGTTGTCAAGATGAGTGTTGCTGCTTCCTGTTGGGCCTGTCCCTGCAGGAGGATTAGACTTCCAGCAGCATTGACTTTTCACATTGTCATATGACTTGCTTTGGGCAATGATATGTGACTGCAAATAAATGCCGCATCAAGCAGAAGCATCCAAACCCAGCTCATGGTTCTTCCCTTGCTCTTTTCCTTCTGCTCTGAGGTTAGTAAGTCTCAGATAGATCTACTCCCTCATTTTAGAATGATGGAGCAGAGCCTTAACTGTCCCATGATGGACATACAACATGTGCAATATATAAACTTTATTATTATAAAGACGCCACGATGTTGAGACCATCTGTTGGCATAGCACAACTTAGGGTAGCCTCATTGACTGAACAATACAATCAAAAGTGCACAGAAGCCAGAAGTGCAGAGAAAACAGCATGTCAGAGACGATAGTCGATTTTGCTCAGCCAAGCAATGACTGCTATAGAAAGGACTCATTTTATGCCCTGTCTGTCTTACTAAAGCAGGAGGAATTCCAGGGAAATGGCACGCGAGATTTCGTCAGAAAGCCATTTTTCTGACAAAAATTTGGTTTTGTCTGGTTATAAAAAGAACAATGCAACACTAGTGGAAAGTTGTTTGATTTGTTTGACTCTCATAAAAAGTCTTTCACAGTTCTGTAGAAATATGAGGAATAAGTAAATAGCTTACTGAAAAGAGTATTATCTGGAGTTCTCTGTGGTGAATAATTTTCTACTAACTGCTAGCTGAGAGGATTGGGTCAGTACGCCGTTGGTTTCCAAAGGGGTAATTAATCTTATCAAAATAATACTGTAAAAGATTCTAAAGCATCACATCAAGTTGAAATTTAAAGAAACATAAATGTAATTGGTAAATTTGTCAGCTCAGTGCACAGGTAGAATATGCAAATGTAAACCTTTAGGCTAGAGAGGACATGAACTGTTCTCTTGTGATATTTTTGTGCTGTTTTTCAGATTTGAGGACCTTGGTTTTATTGACGTTACAGCTAGAGACACAAGCCCCATGGAAAAGACCTCAAGATATCAAAGTCTATACACTCTATTCTTTGACAATTGGCACAAAAATAATACATACTGAGTTTGAATTCTGTTTTTTGAACTATCAGCTATATTATCTAAATTCTCTCTGTTTCAACCAGTCTTGTAGTAGTTTATTGCCTTCCTAAACAACTGTGTAAGCAATCTCTAGCCGGCAAAGTTTCTCTCCATTTTGTTTTTAACGTGATACAATAATACAAAAAACAACCATACAATACTGATAAAAAACAATCAATTGCATATTTTTGTTATAAATAACTAAACTTAGCAAATGTTTCAGGTTTATGGTTAAGAATTCCTTCAAAAATTTACAAAAACTGATTTTTTTAATTACATTCAAATACCTTATTCTGATACTAAATCTTGATATAAAATCTTTATATGTTTTGATGCTATTACTTTTCATTGTAAATTTACCCAATTTAAATAGATGTATTAAAATTAGTATATGCATTGGTTAAAATTGTAGAAATTACTTCCTCTTAGTATTTTCAGAGTACTAATTTTTTTTAATTTTACTTTTTAAAGTTCGAGTCCATTTCCTCGAACTTCATTTTCTTGTGGCTTTTGTTATTTATTTTAAAAAGTGCTCCCTGTTTTCAAACCAAACATACTTTTTACCATTTTCTCATATTTTTCTTTCATTGTCATTTGGGAGAAATTGAGATAAAATTGTTTTAGTTAGAAAGACCACTGCCTTAAGTTGTATGTACCATTTTTAACTTTCGGTATCATCATAAGCACACTAAAAGCAAAATAGGCACTGATATGCAGACTATTTGGAGGCAAATCAGCTAATATTTTCAAATAATAATAATGTAAAATCCTGGGGCTGAGAAAAGGACCTATTTCACAACATACAGAACACAGGTGCACAAACAAAAAATCTACTGACTCCCCTACCAAAAACTCCTTTGCTTTTGCATCACAGAGAGGACATGGTTGCTGTATCATATCACTCATTAAAATAAAAAAGGTGTTCTACCTCTACATATTAAAAGTCCACTACTTGAAAACATTGAGAAACAGAGAGAGAGCATGAATTACCATTTCAGAGCTCCTGTGAGTCTTCTTTCCTAGGACTTGATGATTTTTTTATAAAGCAGATTTTTAATCTTCCCAAATCACATTCTTTTACTTTCTTTTAAAACTATAATCCAAGAGAAGAAAATTTTTCCAAA